>JZKD02S1565002.1:123917-138808 GCA_000966675.3 Picea glauca
TGCTGAAGAAAGTGCAAGAGCCTGTTGTTTCTTACAGGCCCAAGTGATAGGTCCTGAACCAAGGCTGAAAACATAACCTGCAGTAGACTTCCGATCATCAAGGTCGCCGGCCCAACAGTTGATAATTCCTCAGGTGGGGAGAGTTGAAATGCATGGTATTATTTACCTGCCTAAAGATAATCTCAGAGTCTCAGAAAAACTTTAGTTATTCAACGTTTAAGTCTATGTCTTTCTTTAGTCCTTGCACTAAATCTTCATACTTGGCAGTGTTATTAGTGCACTCAAATTCTAGTCTGCGGGATAGGAAACTTCACTTCCCCTTTGGGTCAATGAGGATACTTCCTGGTCCCGGCCCTTCTTGCGATTTAGACCCATGAAAGTAAAGGGTCCAAACATGTGAGATAAAATCATCAACTTCTCCATGCCTATTGACTTCCTCCTCTCCACCTATTTTGTCTGTAGTTTCCAATAGAGGTTCTTGACAGAAGAGGGTTTCTTTCTCCACTACCGTTATATTTACTTGAAAATACATTTCAAAGTTTTGAGTAAGAGGTACATCATATGGGAGAGGGGATAAATTACCGAAATTAGAATCACAGGAGTAGTTTCCTAGCACAGGGAAATCTGTCGACGAGGGTTCGTTGAGGGCTTCTAAATCGATGACAGTATGTTTGATATACCTTTCCCTATTGATCATAATCTTATTTGTGTGTTCCTTTAATGGAAACCAGAGGTGAGTCCAGTCTATGCTAAAGTATCTATTCAACTTCATGGACCAATATCAACTAAGTATCAATCCATAATATTCAGGTATATTTACTACAATGATGTCAATTACTTGAACAAATTTTGGGTGTGTGGCCATTCTGATCATGGCATCCTTGAATTCTCCAATGAATTTCACCTGAGTTCTGTCTAGTTGTATAACATGTTTATCACATTTGAGTGGGACTGTGTTCAATTTCTTGCAGATAGATAATGGCATGACATTAGATGATGCCCCTGAGTCAACTAAACAATTATGGAGGTTTCTATTGAAGACTTCGAACATTAAAAGGAATAGTGGGACAAAAGGATTTCCTTTCTTATCTATAGAGAAAGCATTCACATTCGGTTTATTCCTTAGGTCTGTGGGAGATGGGGTTTCTCCTTGGCCAGTGCTTGTCGTAGGGGTTTTGACTAACTTTAAGGCTTGTAACAGAAATTCATTTTGCTGGGGAATTCCACACATGTCCATGACCGATACATTTTCCTTCAATCTTTTTAAATATTCTACTATGTTATAGTCTAGCTTGGGTGATTCTCATGTATGCATATTTATAGGATTTCTTTGGGGGACAAAAGGTGTTTTCAAGTGATCGGATGTTGGTTTTCCTCTCGAAGTTTGGGCAATGGTAAGTTCATTTGAGACCGTATGATACCTACTTTGTGTTTGCACAACCAAGACCTCAGTGGGTGGTTCTTAAACCTCAAATAGATTATTGGAAGGCATTGGCAGGTCAGGGTCCCACAATAGCATGGTTGTTTCTTCTGGCGGATCAACTTCTTCTTGATCAGAAATATTCACCGTTGAGCTACTTGATTGTTAGGTAAGGGAAACTTCGTCTAGGAACCGATTGGCCATCGAATTCATGGCATGCACCCATTCTGGATAGTCTCTTTCAGAATTTTTCTCTTGATGATAGGTACAAAAAGAGTCGGATGGTACATTTCCCAGGTCGATGTTTAAGTTTGTTTGGGGAGGTTCAATTTCTTTGAACGGTGTGTTTCTCTTAAAAAAGGTTTTATAATTCCATTGTACTTGGTTTCCTTCCCCTGGACTTATTTTCAAGTCTACCATTTCATTTGATAATTTCTTTATCATCTGTTGTAGGTATTCTATGTCTCTCCTCCCCGTTTCGGGACCTTGTTTTGTTTGTTTCCTTGGGGGTCTAGTCAACAAGAGTTTTTTCCTAGGTGGAGGTTGAGATTCCTTCTTAACTAGTGAGACATAGCCCTCTTTGCATCCCTTCATTTGGAATTCAATTGTTTTGGCTTCCTCGAAATTTTCAACTAGGGTATGTTTGGCATCCCTTTTTACAAACATGAAAATAGAAGAAGGGGGAGCATTAACATATACTTTGATTTACAACTCCTGAGTGGGTTTATATTTGGGTTAGAATTTTTTCAGAATAGTGGTGAATCATTGATTGAAGTCTTTAACCTTTTCTTTTGAACTCTTGGTGGCGGCAAACAACTCATTCATCAAAGCTCCTGTAGTGGTTTCTTCTGCAAATACTTCTAAAAAATCCTTTTGAAACTTTGTCCAACTAGTTATGGACCCTACAGGAAAGTTAAAACACCACGTAGAGGTTGAATTCTCAAAGGTATAGGAGAAAATACTACATACTGCATCTTCATGTTGGACATTCATCAGTCTAATAGCTAGTATGAAGTTTTTGATATGGACTTCAGGAAATCCTAAGGTTTCAGGGTCAAATTTAGGGAGTAACTTTTCTGTATTTTGTGGAAGGTTATGTACTCGTCCGGGGATTTTGAGAGCATCTTTGTCTAACCAAGGTTTATTATTTTGAGGTTGGTTTCCCCTTTCTTCATTATGATAACTTTTATCCTCCATGTTGTCTAACTCTGAAGCTAATCGTTCTGAGTTAAACCCTTCCTCGTCAGATTCAAAATCGTAGGGCTCAAAGCAGTTACCAACTGGTATTTCGGGGATTAGATTGAGGGGATGTTCGGTCTCAGTGAGGGAGAAATCTATCAGGTCTTCTACTATGTGAACAAAAACCTGGTTGGGGGTATCGACCACTGGTCAGCTTACTTATTTTCTACGAGGAAGTAACGGAGCTAAGGGTAGTGCTCCAATTTGTCGGGTGTAAGATCTTGTTATTCTTCTGAACTGGTTCAACTCCTCGTGGGGAAGAGAATAAGGTATTTCAGGGAATTAAAGTTCTTCCTCTTGCTAGGGTGAGTTACTCGTTTCAGGAGTACTCAGTGTATGTGGGATGTCTTGAGAATGACTAGCCATGCATGTGGGTTGTTTTGAATCTATAGGCTGTTTGAAATATTATATCAGAAATATTGTTACCCATTGATTCATTCGATCCCTCCTTCTAGTGCCAATTCTATTGAGGGGTCCTAAATCCCTTTAACTCAACAACATGAACCAAACCCACCATAGAGGCCCAATTAGACTCTACAGCGATTGATAGTGGAATGGTTCTCCAAATCTATCGATCTGGCCAAATAATTGATGGGCTTTACATAATGATTGATAGGATATCTTCTTATGAAAATTCCTCCTTCAGTTTAAACGTTCTCTTTTTGTATTTTCTTTTACTAGATGGGTCTGATAAAAAGATGTGTGCTAGTATAAAACAACTAGTAAAATAGGAAATATTAACTACTGAAGAAGGCTAAGCTTGGGATAACCTTGTGCTCAAGCATGCAGACAAAGATTTTCACACCTATGACAAGCCTAGTACTAATACATTAACTTTCTGGTATTTCAATTATTGACTGAGATACAATTATCGAAAGAAAACATACATGCAATAAAACGATGGTGAGAAAAATAGTTTCCTTAGATCTAATCATTAATCACACATTAACACAACGATTTGCTTTCCATAATTAGAGACAAGAACTATTGAAATATTGAATCAACTAACTTATCAATAGATTCAGAAACTCTTACTCATTATAGCATCCATTCATGAGATAAAGTCGGAAGTAATTCCTCCTTAGATCCAATCACACACGCCTTTGATAAAAAAAAAAAAAACAGAAGTTTGTCTTCGGTCCTAAACATGATTTCTCAATTAAGGTAGTTCGGAAATAGTTCTTTACAATTCCAAAAATGAGGGTCTTTGCAAAAACCATTGACCTTTTCTAAAAGGTTGATCCTTTTATTTATAACAAATCAATAACTAAAAATAACTATCAAAAGTGAAAGATAAGTAAAACAAAACATCACCACATGGTGCTTCCATCTCTCTGTATTCTAAGAGTCATCAAATGGTTTCACTGAATTGGATGACTCTTCTCATACTCTGAAAATTTGACGAAGAGTTCCTCACATGTGTTGGCATACGAGAATCTATGTTGGTCCATCGAGGCCGAAAGGATCTCCTTCACTTCTACTGCCTGTGCGCGATACTTGACTATTTTAACACTTAACTATTGTAATACTTTTCGAGCCTTGATTGGGTGCTCTATGAATTGTTGTACTTGTCCTGGAGGCATGTTCGCCACCTTTTCTATCTCTGAAGTCCACACCGAGTCTCGTTTTGCATGTTGCTTTACTATGTCATGCAAGTCGACAAAGTCATCGGGTGAGACAAATTCTAGGAGTTCGATGCCTTTCATCTCTCGATTAATCTTGACCCAACTCCTTTCACAATCGACCCATTTTTATTGGATTTTTCGTTGAGGTTCTTGGGCCATTTTCACCCAGTATTCGGCTGCCTTCCTTATACAATCTATGTTGTTGTCCCTTAGCACCCGAATGTCGTGCTCTTTGGCATCTCAGCCCTTTTGAATTGTGTTGATGTAATAAATTATTTCCACTACCTGGTGGGCCTTCTCATACCATCTGTCCATGTATTTGCAGGTCACTAGCACCATAAGAGTATCTTCTTGGAAGTCGGTTATCCCTACAATGAAAATTTGTCGTTCATTCATGAATTTTCTATAGGCATCTTGGAACTCATTTCTCAAAAACACTTTGGCCTATGTGGAGTCCTGATAGTATTTCTCCAAATGGTGGAGATGCTCCAAATCCTTTAGTGCATCAGCCAGCTTCTCCTGATCTTTTCTCGCTCTATCCAAGGTGGCATATGTGATCTCCATCCTTGCATCGATAAGCTCAGATTTCTTAGCGTGCTCTGCACTGATCAATTTTTCCTCTCTCATGATGAGGATATAACTATCCAATGTAAGCCTCCTCTTCTTAGTGGTTCTTTTCATGATTCCTTTCCTCTTTTTGTCATAGGATATTTCTTGTATAATGGTGACCTCATCAACATGTCCAGGGATCTGTTGTTCTCCCCAAGTCAGAGTATTTCCCAGGCTCTCGACTGTGTAAATTTGTTTTAGGTTGGGTTCCTAAACCTCTTATTTATTTATCGATGGCTTGGCCTCTATTTGTTTCTCATTGGGTGGTAACTTATTGACCAAAACTGAGGAATCAGGGACATGTTCGGTACTTACTTGGTGATCAGTTATTGAAATCTCAATTTTCTATTGTGGAATTTCTTCTTCCTGTTCGCCCAATCCTAGTTCATCCCTCGAGTTGTCCATTATGGTTCTCGGTATGTCGAGTGCCTCAGCATCCAAGGCACTTTCTACCTCATGCTCTCTCTGCAGACGTCTATGAATTGGAGCATCAGGACCCGGGGTGGATGCTCTCTCAGGTTCTTTATCCTCTGTAATTTGCACTGGAGTGACCAGGGACACCTTTGAAATCTCCTCATCATTATAGATAGTTATTAAATCATACAAGGGGTTCAGTACACTTGTCCTACCTAGTGTCCTTACTATCTAGGGCTGGGTTGAAATTCCCCCTGGTGATCTGATCTATGGTGGTGGTACTTCAGAGTTTTTTGGCCCGATGATTTCTTCTAGTTGTATTGGCTCTCCTATGCTTTCGATTGGGTCACTAGTGGGAATCCTTGACATCTCTATGAGATCAGGTTCATTTTGTAATTGATCAATGGCTCTCTGTGCCTCTTATATAAAGATCAATCCTCTTCTTTGTGCCTCTGTGGTTTCAGCTGCTCGGAATTATTCCCTAACTCTGAGAGCTTCTTTATATGATTTATCTATCATCTCCACCTAATCGTCCATGCTCATATCTTTGAACCTGGTCATGTTTGGTTTGGCCATCCTCTCTACTACCTCCTCCCAATCCTCTACGCATTATGTGAAAACTTCATCTTCGTATTTGTCATGCGCATATGGCCAACAGGATGATACCTGTGAAGCATGTTGGGGGACCAATCCTTTAGGTTTGTTCTTGCAGAATCGACCTGTTGGGAACCTGAAATCAAGTTGTCTTATCCATTCTTGTTTGGCTTGAGAAGTGTCCTTTACTAGGTATAGTCCCACATGGAAACCATAGGGTATGAAGGCCCGCTTCTTGTCCTTGACCAATGTGGTGTTATAGCCCCACAGGATAGTCCGATAGCATATTTCTCCCATAACGAGCCAATCTAGGACATGAGCGGGTAAGATATGTGGTGCTCTGGTGGCCCTGAACACCCTAATGTAGGTTGAGCATTCGTCTAAATACCAATGACCTACATTTGCCACCATTTTCTTGGTTGTTGCAGATAATCTTGGGAATTCATTCTTAAAAATAATAAAATGAATATGGGTGATGAATTCATCGTAGATGATTGCGTGAAAACTTTTATACATGTTCTCCCATAGTATGTTGAAATAAACATGGACCAGGAGCTCTGCAACATACCATCTTAAATTCATGTCAACGAAGACATTTCTTATGCAGATGACATCGAGCAAGTACGCGGCCATGTGGAAAGCAGGTGCTTCCTCTTATTTCAACACCTGAGCCTACTGTACACAGATGATCAATTGTTTAGAAATTATGGCTCCCCAGTTGAAGCTACTTCTAGAAATCGCCACTATGTAAGCCAAAGGAATCCATGCTTCTGAAAACTTGAAGCAGTCCTTTTCTCCATATAACCAACAAGTGAGAGCCATCAAATAGATGTATGGATCCCTCGGGTTAAATGCTCCATACCATCCATTGCTATGATTAGTGAACTTCTTATTCTCCTTCCACCATGATTCCATCAACTGGCTAGTGTCATGGATTTCATAGAATTTCACCACGAAGTCCATGTTGAGTCGCTCCTCTAGGTCCTCAAGCTTGTAGTATTTTTAGACTTCTGTTGGGAGGAAAACTCTGACACATCTGCCATTCTCATCGTTGATCAAGCACTTATTCCCATATGTATGGTTGATGAGCCATTTCAGAACCTCTATGAAGGGGAAAATATGGGTTCTTCTTGCCACCATGTGTAAATACGACCATCATATGTTTGGGAACACTTGGTCATTGAGCACCCTCACGCCTGGGTCACTATGTGGGATGTACTCTGGGTATTCTTCTCGGCTAATTCTGTTGAATAGATCCCCCCACTGAGGGAGCATTACTTTGGATCTGGTTCTTGGTTGTGTATAACCAAAGGCCTTAGGCTAGACAAAAGTTTTCTTTGTTGATGTTTTAATGACATGCTTTGCCCCAAGAGCATACTCCAACTGCCTCGTGGTCCCCGTAGAAGAACCTTCACCTGTTTCAGCTTCCTTTAGCTTGGGTGCCCTTGATGAGCATCTGGTGATTGGATTTCTTGGTGGCATATAACCTGTAATCAGAACATAGTTTAGATACCGTGCAAGAAAACCGGATGCATACATAAATTATGACCAACGAATTGACAAACTTTAATTCATACCTTTGCAACTTGTTAAACCTGGTTTTGATAATCAGAGGGTCAGTATAGTCTCAATATGCTTTATTTTCTCCTTCGGATGCTCTGGAATTGAACTTGTGCCTAGAATGAATTTTTTCAAAAACTGTTCTAGAGATTTAATCATGTATGAAATTACCTTGTCACATCAGCCATTCAATTCGGGTATGAGTGTAATTTCATTAAATCTTCTGCCATATGTTCAAAGATGTTTAAAATTAAATTCATCATGGGTTGACGATGCAAGTGGTAATGTGGTCTATCAGCAATTTCAGATTGTTGTTTTTTAATCGGTGCATGAGGTAGAAACAAATGCAGGATCAGGCATTAACTGGTCTATTAAATGCCCAAATATGATCGTATCTTATGCCGCAAACATCGCATTGTTTCTCTCTTTTAGTTGGTGGATCGGGGGTTGAGATGATACTTCAAACATTTTTGTTGATATATCCTTGCAAAATATCTGACGTCAATCGAACTTTTTGTATAGAGTTGATGTGGAAAAGATGACTAGGAGGCATGAATAGGACACAAGGAACCTTAAAATGGCTCAGGACGAAACTAGGTTGTATGAATCGCTTATGTGGTAAAGACACATGGAATTCAAGACTGGTGAATTCATTTGTTTGTGTTAATCGGAATTGGAACTTTATTTAAGCTATACATTCTAAAACCCAATCCTATCTAGCCAACGCCAAAAATATCAAGGATCGACGATCGGTGATAAACCTATCTAGGTGCTCACGGATCGATTCTCGCGAAAAATTCTTGATGCCGAAAACACATTGGGGATCAGCGATCGGTGATATGTTTGTCACAAACAAAATGATTGTTGTAACCTTTTTGGATTTCCCTGACCCCGATAAAGCACATCTATCATCGACTATCGGTAATTTCTTTGCATCCTTCGTTAATGTCTATCCTTCCCATATTTTACCAAAGTCGAAGGGGAACAACTATCTCTTGAAACTTCATGAAAATAATTTACACAAACCAACTCCTCATTCTATCGATTCCAATGGGGATCGGTGCTCAACGATTGTTGTAGTTGTGTGGTTCCTTTAATTTCTTGAATCCTTTTTTGATGTCGAACCTGAGCGTGTTAGGTGAAATGTTAGCTATCGATTCCTATTTTGGGTGTCAATTTATTTTAGACATGAGTTTTCACGAGTTCAAACAAAATTGAATTGATGATAAGAGTAATGAAAATAAGACAAAGATAAACCATTTCCCAAAGTGAAATCTATTTAGACAGTGAAGAAAACAAGTGGTACCCAAAAAGTGATAAAATTTCATAAGGATTTTAGGGTGTGTTGAGTGCTCAACACACGTCACCTGCCAAATCATCTTGCCATGTCAAATTGCCATGTCACCTTCCACATCTCATACAATTTTCCATGTGGCTATACAAACTTCCACGTGGCACTTTTTCATTGGTCCATGGATTGACTCGAAAATGATGAAAATGAGTGACACGTGGTAGCCTCTAGTGTTGCCACGTCACCATGTTGACATCATGATGATGTCATCATGACATGTGTCTCCTTATGCGTGTTACACATACACTGTATGGACACTAATGTCATCTGTACTGATGCTGATGTCAGCAATACGGATGCTTACTCGTCCCTGTTGACTAGGCTAGGTTGACCAAAACTTTGGCCACAAATATCTTTTGATCCGTAACTCCGTTTGATGAGCCGTTTACGTCGTTGGAAATATTGTGGTGTTCTCTTCATGATGAAACCAATTTTATTGAGGTCTGAGGAATTTGGATTTTTTCCCTTTCTTTGTCTACTGAGGCCATTCTGAGCTTCCTAAGTTGCTTGTGCGAATTCTGATTTGTCCTTAGTATTCTCTGGATCCTTTTTGGATCACATGGATTTGTGGATGCAGAATGGGTTGAAGATATGGATCATAGGATATCTACAAGAGGGTATGTGTTTAACCTTTTTGGAGGAGCAATCAGTTGGATGAGAAAAATATAGGTTGTAGTACCACTTTCAATTACAGAAGTTGAATACATGGCATCCACTCATGCAAGTAAGGAAGCAGTATGGTTACAAAGATTTTGTTCAGGTATTGGGTTGGTACAACAAGATGTAGGGATAGATTGTGACAATCAGAGTGCAATTTTTCTGGTGAAGAATACGACTTATCATTCAAAGACAAAGCATATTGTTATTCAATATCAGTTTGTGAGAGACATGGTTGAAGAAAAGAAAGTGTTGTTGATGAAGGTGGACACTTTGAATAATGTTTCAGATTCATTAACAAAATATATGAGCATTGAGAAGTTCTCTTAGTGTAGAGGATCCATGGGCACTGTTTCCATGGATTTTTGACTATATAACAATGTAACCCCCTGTATGCAAATAAAACAACAAGTGGGAGAATGTTCGATATGTGTTATATTCTTTGCATGAATAGATCTAGTGTCTGCTACGTTACGCTAGGAACATAGGGGGGATTGAGTGGGGGGGCGCTAGGCCCCCCTTCGGGGGTTCGGGGGCAGCGCCCTCAAGAAACAAAATTGCCTCATTTTTCGTGTCACCTCAATTTTTGTGTCCATTGTTGGGCAGTTTTTTGGCACAAGGTTTTTGCCGATGGTTTTGTATTTCCAGTTAAGGAATTAGGGTTGTTGACTAATCTAGGTAATTGGGTTAGGATTTTGGATGTCCTTGGCTCCTAAATGTATATTGTATTGTAAACAATGTATCACTATGAATGAATATAGAATATGTTGGTTTTCCCAGTTTGGATTTCCAGGGGAAAAATATCTGTGTGATGTGTGTATTTTCCATTGCCTCTTTTATGTTATTTTATTGAAAATATGTTTATAGTGAAATATTGAGAAAGGTTAAAATATACACTTATGCCACACCACAATGTGTGATATTGATTTCAACAGATAGTGAGAAGACATTGGGAAATCACATAACAGAAAACTTCATCCATGAAGCTCAATACAACTTGGGCCTAGGTTTTCCAGGAAAGAGAAGGCCAAAAGAGGAACCCAATAAAGTCAATCTAAAGAGGCTCTGGAACAAGCATGTGGGAGAGGTGGATCCAATATCCTTGGGATATTAGGATCTCAAGGAAAATGAAATCCAAGGTAACCCATTTCCCGATGAGGGATAGCTTGGTAAGGATCAAATTTCTAGACAAGGATCAAATCTTTAGCTTCCTCACCACAATGGCGATAAAAATACAAATATGGATGAGGCTTGGGAAATACAAGGCTTAGTCCATAATGTTGATCATTGGCTTCAAATTACAAACAAGATCTGGATAGAAATAGGTCTAGGAAAGAGGAATAATATCAATGGTTTCCCCCCACATGTATCTCAAGCATGGAGAAATCGTGTGAAGAAAGTGATCTTGTGAACATGCTCCTGAAAGGTAACTCGCTTCTCGATGATGGATAGCTTGGTAAGGATCAAAGTTATAAACAAGGATCAAAGATCTAGCCTCGTCACCACAATGGCGATAAAAATACAAATCTGGATGAGGCTTGGGAAATACAAGGCTTAGTCCATAAAGTTGATCATTGGCTTCAAATTACAAACAAGATCTAGATAGAAATAGGTCTAGTCAAGAGGAATAATATCAATGTATTCCCCCCACATGCATCTCAAGAATGGAGCAATCGTGTGAATAAATTGATCCCGTGAACATGCTCTTGCAACCATAGAGAACATAAGATCAGTCATGTGATTAAAATGAGACTCGACAATATACCATAAACATTATATTCCCCTCCTTCAAGAAAACATCATAAATGAGTGTTGGGACTATTGAAAGATAATCATGGATAGTTGTAGATAAGTTTCTTGAAAACTGCATGTGCTAAGTATCAAAATCAAGAGAAGGATTAGTTAGTGTGTGATTGAAGCTGGGAGTCTGAAACCAAAGAGTGTGATCATATACAAGAGCATAAAAATGAAGATATTAAGTACATCATGCAAGCAAGAGAATGTAGACTTTGAATTAGCCATTCAGAAAATCTTGAAAAACAAAATCATCCAAGACAGTAAATATAACATAAAACCCTACATCCATATAGGATACTCAAACACTTCGAAATCTAGAAAGGGTCCAACTATAAGGTGTCAATTCCATCATACAAATGTCAACAAAACATCTTAGGTAAAAAAACAACATGAAGACATTTGAAATCATAAGATCAAAAGGAATGATCAACCTCCATCAAAGACAAAAATCAATCAAAATAAACCCCCAACTCCCTCAAGGTAGACAAAGAATTAACATTATGCTCTAGTAGTAGAGGATTAGGCATTAGATTTCAAATTTTAGTAGGGGGGGCCTTTCCTTTTGCTTGTAAAAGAAAAAGTAAAGGGGGTTGTTGTGGCCTCAACAAATTCCTGTGCCCATACCTCTTTTTGAAGGCTCCACAACCCCTAGACCTCCATCCTAGTGATCTAATCGTTTCCCTATGCCTCAAAGCACTTTCAATCTTAATCCCTTAGGTCCTAGCTGTCCCCCAAACCCCTTTACACCTTTATTCATAAATTTATTTGGGCCATATAATAAATGTGTTATATGTTTCATTAAGAGCACACACACACTCTTGTGAGTACAAATAAATGAGATAAGGTAATTTGATTACCTCATATCCCAACCAGCAGGAGCATGCACGCGTTATAGGAATGTGTACTCCCATTAGAGCGCATGCATTCTTGGAACACGTATGTGATTCTTCCAGGAAAGGATATGAGGAAGACACAGTCTTGATCCTCATTCTCTCTGAAAACTTGAACTCTCTCGACATATGGATTCAAAAATAACAACATCAGATAGGTTTTTTGTCTTTTTGTGTTTTTCAAAAGAAAATGTGTGCCTTATTGTGTAATTAGTAGACAAATTTGTGTAATTGGAAAACAATTTTCAGTGGAAAGAAAACTTGTGTCTTATTGCGTATTTGGTAGAAAAAATTGTTTATTGGAACAAAACTGTTAGTGGGAGACAACCTTTTTTCTTCTTCTGTAATTGTTAGAGAAATTTGTGTAATTGGAAGACAAATCTCAATGGAAATCAAACTTGTGTCTTCTTATGTAGTTGGTAGAAAAAATTGTGTAATTGGAAGAGAATTGTTAGTGGAAATCAAACTTAGGTCTTCTTATGTAATTGGTAGACAGTTTTTTTAACTAGAAGACAATTGTTAGTGGAAGCAAACATGTGTCTTCTTGTGTAATTGGTAGACAAATTTGTGTAATTGGAAGACAATTGTCATGAGTGGAAAGCAATTTTTTATCTTGTTGGTGTATACTTGGAAGGAAATTATTCTCTTTAAACATTGAGAACCTACATAATCGAGGTAGAAAGTCTTCGAAAAAATAAAAACCCATTGAAAAGGTAATTGAAGAAAGAGAAAAAGAAAGGTTGGGTATGTCAAAACGAAATATTTTGAGAGAGGGTGATCCAAATTATAGCGCAATAGATGCTTCTATTGTTTCTCCTCCATCAACACAATCAAATTACATGATTTCAGTAGAGACCATTTATTTCAGACTTCTAGTGAACTTCCAATCACTATTTCATCAAGACAAGTTGTTGTGGATAACTAGATTATGGAGGATTTGCTTGGAGCTGATTATACAATGGATGAAATTAGAGAGGAAACTAGTGCATATCCTTTTGGGGAAGAATTTCCTATGGAAACCTCTTATTGGACAGTCAGAAATTCCATAAACTAGTCATGGGCATGTCCAATATCCTCCAAGAATTGATCTTCAAGTGATTGAAGCAGAAAAAACCGCTATGTTTGTAACTCCACAACAGGGAGGTCAAGAGTGCCAGAATACGGGTTCATTGTCCCTACCTAGATTGAGCAGTGTGCGACGAAAAAACATTAAACTCATTAACTTGGATCATAGTGGTATAGCATCACTTGAAGGTAAGTTACCCAACCAAACTATTCGTTATCATTCTTATAAAATCATTAAAGAATATTTTGAATCAAAATCTAATGTCACTAAATGTCAATTGTTTTTTGTTTTGCTAAAATCTAGGAGTTTGACTATTGTTAGGAAAATTTTAGGCATCAAAACAGTTAAAATTTCATAAACATGTCATCATATTATTAAAAACCTTGTGGTTGCTTTTCAAAATATAGGTAAGAAAACTCATTCTAAATATCGTAATGCAGTCTAACGTATCTTGTCACAATAAATTGTTATCAAAATCACAATAAAAAATTGTGTGTGGTGTATCCTTTTCACCACTTGAATGAGCAAAAGAGGGACACTTGAAAGTCCAGTTGGGTCAGCTGAATAGGACAAAAGTTAGTGCAAGAGTTAGACACATCAAGCACAAGAAATAAATAAACAACTAAGCTAATAACAATTAAAGAAATGAAACTACAATGCATAACGAAATTAGAACCAAAATAAATCAAACAATTGACCAATATTCATGCCACCAATGGATAGATTGTATTAGAGGGAAAAAACCAAAGATAAAGGGAGATTTATAAGTCTCCTCTTCCTCCAAGGGAGGGCTCTTCAATCCCCTATATGAGATCTCTTCTTACAAATGGAAAAATAGAAAGGAAATGGTGAAGAAATCCAAGCTTATTCCCTCAAGAGGTGAGGTGAATAGCTTAATGAGATGATGTTAATATGCTCCAAGAAGGAAAGAGGATCCTTGTAGGAGAATAGAGACAACATAACAATACAATGAGATTCTTGAATTCATAGTGCACCCATGGCCTCTTTTTATAGAAAATATTTGAGGCATTATCCAACTGGTCTTTAGTGTGAACAAGGGGCCCTTTAGGGCACCCTTAGGTCTTTGAATAGCCCCCCACTCAGATTCAGCTCGGATTTGAGGGTCAAATTGACCTGGGAGCTGAACCAAGTGCATGAGGGGCTGACAAGAACCATAAATGCATCATTCTCAGGTGTGCGAGGTTTTTTTCTTACACAGTCACACGTCAGGTGCATGTGCACTTTCCTAACGTTTCTGACCTACACATGTGCACGCACTTCCTATAGTGCTTTTGTGCATGTTAATTTTTTAACCAGTTGTATAATTTGTGCCCTTTGGAAATGAATTTTTGGGGATATGAATGAACTGATAGGTGTTTGGAGATGCTGGATTCCTATAAACATTTGCGGACGAAATTTCAGTAATAACATATGCCCCCTGATGTGTGAGGTTAGGAGCATACGTATAGTCGAAATACATTAATTTTTATTCTATTGAGAGTACCATTGTAAGAAAGAGTGTTGATAGGCACTGCAAGAGAGATAAAGTGGAAAGAATGTAATGATCCCAAGCCAAATTCTTTCTTGGAATCACTAACTACTACTAATTTATTGAGTTTTTAAGTGCATACAAGATTCATCAACACATGGAGATCACAATATATTCAAG
>JZKD02S1565002.1:150187-171207 GCA_000966675.3 Picea glauca
TACATGTTGTACTATTTTTTGTAAACATTGATGGCACATTAATCGATATATATATATATATATATATATATATATATATATATATATATATATATATATATATATATATATATATTTTTTTGTTTTTCTTGATGTTCACATGTGAGATGTTTTGTGATTCTTTTTATGATGTCTAACCTATATGTTGTGACAAACTTTTGATAATTTATGTATGTGTAATGGTGTCTTGATGTGACAAATGCCAATCTAACACTAGGTTAGCCATATTAAATTCTATTTGATTAAATTGTCATGGAATATGTGTAAATGTAATTGAATCAAAATGTCGAGATAAGATTCTAACTTGCAGGTATTTGTGGAAGAGGCAAGGATCGCGAACACAATACACATTGTTGAGCTACATGACGACAAGTTGGGAATCTAATAAGATGCTAAGGTGGCGAATATGGAGGTGACTGGCCTTGACAAGGAGGCCAATGATGGTTGTGTATTCTTCTTGGTTGTTGGTTGTTGAGCCGAAACATATGTCGTTGAATTGGAGTAGTTCATGTGAGGGGGTATAGAGGGCCCAAGCGACCGAAGCGAGATTATGTGTCCATCGGCTGCCTCTATTAGCATAACTGATGTGGTATGCTGATAGAGGAAGCATCTGTCAATAACACAAATGGTAGAACAGACATAAGGCATGGCGGGAAAAAGAAGATTAAAAACTCTACAAAACGTGTACAAAAAATAAAAAGCCTAGTGTAGAATGACTATGCTCAAGCGTAAAATTTCTTTAAGTACAACCCGTTGACGACTTCTTTGAGGGGATAGCCTTCGGGAGAGGCCAGGATGTATGCACCTTTAGTAATGCAGTGTTGGACGATGTAGGGTCCATGCCATAATGACTCGAATTTTCCATGGTCGAGGGTATCGTGAGCGATATCGTAGTCAAGGATGAGGTCTCCTTCGTTAAATGAGAGAAGGTTGACATGGCAGTCAAATGTGGTCTTCGATTGTTTTTTAGCTACCTCATTGTTCTGTAATGAAGACCGATGGTCTTCATATAGCAACTCTAAGTCCAGCGAGCACTGGTCCATTGGAGCAGTGTCAGGTAATAGCTCGATAACAGTGTGCAATGTGGGAATTTGACACTCGATGGGGAGAGTGTCTTTGACCCCATGGACAAGATGAAATGGTGCAAAACCAGTGGTAGTTTTAACTACTGTGCGATAATCCCATAGTGCGGAAAACAACATATGATGCCAATTGGTCTTATGTTTGTTAACTGTGCACTGTAACATGGTTTTGAGGACCTTGTTGACTGCTTCTACCTGTCCATTGGACTAAGGGTAGTATGGGGGGTCAAACTCATAGGAGAAGCCTAACCTTGAGGAGAGTTCGATGAAGATATCATTCTTGAAGTGTTTCTCATGATCGGAAACTAACTGTAGTGGGACTCCAAAGTGAGAGATGACGTGATTAAAGAAAAAATGTGTTGCAATGTTAGCAGTGTTGTTGAAGGTAGGCATGGCTTCAGCCCACTTAGTAAATTAATAGACTACCACGAAGATGTACTTGTGTCCATTTCTATATGGATGGTTGAAATTCATGAAGTCTATGCCCCATTTGTAGAAGGGGACGACAGTGATGACTGGGTGTAGAAGAGCGGGTGGCGCTCGTGTTTTGTTTGCATAAAGCTGCACTTGTCACATCGCTTCACATCATGGATGCAGTCATGAAACAATGTGGGCCATAAGTAGCCTTCTCGAATGATTTCTTGGGTGGTGGACATCAGAGGTGGCCACCATAAGCACCATTGTGGAAATCATTCAAGACTCTATCGTCTTCGTCGATGGTCAAACATCGACGGAGTATGGTGTTGACCCCATGTCGATATAGGATTTCATCGATAAGGATATAGTGGGGAGCCTAATGGTGAATACATCGATGATCATCTCAAGAGAGGTGAGACCCAAAATTTTGTGTCCGAAGGTAGACGAGAAGGTCTCCATACCAGGGGTCATCCAAGGGGATGTAGAATAGGTTTTCATTGGGAAAATCCATATTGACGAGTCAACTTGTAGCATCTGATGGAAATGTCATGATGAGTTCAGCGAGAATGAGTTCTTTCTTGCTTTTGGGAGTTGAAAAATCTAGGTCGTACTCTCAAAGGATGACGATCCATCGGGAAAACTTACCATTAATTTGTCGTTGACTTATCAAGTATTGCACGGGGTTGGAATCTACCACAACTTTGGTAGTGTGAAGCAAGATATAATGATGCATTTTTTGGACTGCGAAGACAACTGCAAGGGAGAGTTTCTCTTCATGGTTCTATTTCAGGGGTGGTCCTGAAAGGTTTTTACTAATGTATTAAATAACGTGCTCGTGGCCATCATCCCCTAGCTGGACAAGAAATCCTACTACTAAGACGGTTGAGGCTGATAAGTAGAGGATGTAGTCGCGATCATAGTCGGGTGGACTAATCAAAGGGGCATGGAGAGTGTCCCTTTTAAATCATCAAAATAGGTTTGGGCCTGTTCATCCCATAGGAATGGGATATCATGACATAGAAAACGAAGGAAACCATGCATGCAAGTGGCATAATCTGGGACAAAGCGTCGTAAAAAGTTGGTTTTTCCTTGTAGGATATGCAGTTGGTGAAAATTCCTAGGTGGTGGAATTTTTGTGATGGATTGGACCTTGAGGGGGTCCAATGTGATGCCATGTTGGGAAACGATGAACCCAAGGAGGTCTCCAGTGGTGACATAGAATACTCACTTGAGGGGATTCAAGTGGATATTGTACTGACGACGCCGTTGAAACACAACTCGTAAGTCATCTATATGTTACGTGCGTTTCTTGGATCGAGTAGTGACGTCTTCCAAGTAAGCGAGGATGATGAGAGAGCGATCATGGAAAACATAGGTCATGGCTCATTAGAATGTCGCACCGACGTTCTTGAGTCCAAAAGGCATGACACGATATGCAAAAGTACCCCATGGGGTGGTAAATGCAGTTTTATATTGATTTGTTGGGTGGATCTGTATTTGATTGTAGCTAGAGAATCCATCCATGAAGTACAAGGCCTTAGCACAGTCATCGATAATTTGGTCTATGAAAAGCGTAGAAAAGTTATCTTTGGGACAAGCATGATTGAGATCGTGAAAGTCAGTGCAGATGCAAATGGTGCCCTGGTTTTTGTTGACAGGGACGGGGTTGGAAACCAATTACATGTATGCGATGGGGTATATGAACCTTGTAATGCATGGTTTTTCAATTTATTCTTTGATGGCCCCTGCTTTGGATGGGTGCAATGGGAGTTTCTTTTGACGGACAGGGGTGATATCTGGTCATGTGTCGATACGATGTTTGAAAATGGAAGGATCAAGGTCAGGAATTTCTATGTATGACCAAGAAAAAATGTGCCAGTATTACTGGAAGAGAGCTTTGTAAGATGTTAGTTCTTCAGGGGAGCATGTGGTGCCAATGGTGATTTTCTCTATGATTCCTAGTTTTACAGAAATTTCAATTTTGATGGTGGGGGAAATGTTGGCCATGTTGTCGTCTTCAAAAGAATCAGGGGCAAGGATAGGGTTGTTGAACCAATCTATATGCCCAGATGGGATGAAATCCTTTGTTTTGATTGCACATATGGAGGCTTGAATAGGAGGGCTGAAGGATTCCTGAGAGAGAAAGAGTGCTTGATGATGGAGCTCATTCCATGGGCAATCGGGTGTATTTAGTTCCTCAAGGATATCTTCGTCGCAGTGGAATATGTGATAATATAGGGGATCCGGGGAAGCAACATTGGTGACTATCATCGTGTGGTTATCTGCAAGTGGTGAAGATGTAGAGGGGATATCGCAATAATGGTGTAATGGTGTGATTGACATAAACCAAATGTCCATATACTGTGGGTTAAAAATTATGGTCGGGTGTAAGATTTATGGGGGGAAATGAGCTGGAGAATTGGGGGGGGTTGGGGGAAAATCCTCATATAGACTATCCATGAACCATGGAGGATTTGGAAGTGCCACAGGATTAGGAGACATAATATGAACAATATTTGGAGATGGAGTAGGGGGAATCATCATCATCATCGAAAATGGGGTGATCAAAGGATTTTGAATAAGGGCCATTTGATGACACCTGTATTCAATAATCGTGGGACACTGGTAGGTGAAATGATCAAGTGATTCACAGAGAGAGAAAGGACATATCATATGTTCGTTGACTGAGGTTGTGACATAATGGATTTCAGTGACTTGAGTACTTGATGACGTGGGTGGAGAGGGGTCTTGCTGAAATATCGGGTGTACTATCGTTAGTGTCTATCGAAACTAAGGTAACGTAGGGAAATGATGAGTATAGTGGCCATACTCTAAACACATGGCAGATGTGAATTTGGTTCACAACCCTTTACTTCCTGTTGTAGGGGACATGGTAGTAGTACTAGGTGTGCTTGGTGAAGCGACGGGCAATGTGGTCACTCGAGTGAGTTGGATCAGATTGTGTAACTTGGGGAGAGAGGGACATCTATTCATAGGGTGTCATTCTCTCTCACATAGTGCACAAGGAGGTTGAATGTGAGGATGAAGTGGAGATATGGGCTCCTTTTTCTTCCATCTGTCCCCAGCCGTAGTGGTGGTTCTAGCAAGTGGGAGTGAGGGTGGTGCGGTTGGAGTTAGTATTGGAATATGCATCGGGATTCCTTCTATTTGGGGAGGGAGGGATGGTTGAGGGACAATTGCGGGTGGATGTAGATACCATACCAGAATGGCAAGCACCATGTGGGAAGGGTAAGGGTTGTGACTACCTGAAAAAATTGTATGCCCATGGGGGGTAGAATAAGGGGATTTGAGTGATGTCTTGGGGGATGGTCTCCCAAACCGATATTTGTCCTTGAGGAGATGTGAAATCAGAGGTAAGAGGTGTCTTAAATTTCTCAGGTAATGCCTGAGGTATGGTTTCATCCACTAGTCATACCTTGAGGGGTGGAGAAGCCTTTGTGGGAGGGATGGTATCTCTAGTTTCATTTCCATCGAAAGATATGACATACACTTGTGCTAAGGGATGTATGAGTGATGGTGCTCCATGGTATGTCCGTAGAAAGGATGGGTCCTTGAAAATTCTGGGGCCCATCTCGATGAGTGAGTAGGCATCGAAATTAGTGTGGACAAGAGGAAAGATGTTATCGATGTTGGAGGAAGGGTTGGGATCATAATTTGAAACTTGGTTGATGGTGATGATCTTCCTGTTGTGGGGGAACATCATCGATCGAAACACAGAAGAGGCCACAACTTTCATAGCGTACATGTAGCTACGTCCAACCAGATGTTGTAATCGAGCGGGGCATCGATAACCTCAATGTCAATAAGAATGGTTTTGCCCCCGAGTTCAACGGGGACATTTTGAAAAATCCCTTCAGGAGAGGATGGTCATCCATCATACGCTCTCAAAGTGATGGCAGATGGTATTATCTCGGGAGAGCCAAGTTTTTTCCATACCATTTTGGACATGATGCATGTGGATGCACCTTCACAGATGATACATCGATGAATTGTGATGTTCTGAATCTTGATTGGTTTCAAGAAAGCTACCAAAGCGGGGAGATGGGGTTCCCCACAATGTAGATCAAAAGTGATGAGTCTAGTATTAGTAGGGTTGACTTCCCCCAAGGAGGAAAACAGTGATTTCTGTTGAGTGAGACAAGTTTGGAGGACCTCCAAGACAGACATGGTTGCAGGAGATTGCACCAATTCATCGACTAGACTGTAATTGTGTGGCGCCCTAGCCCAAGGGTTGTTGACATTTCATCATAACGGGATGGAAGGAATATGCATGGGTGGTTCAGTGTTAGGGCATGGAATCATCAATGGTTGACTGGTTGTAGCTGTAGTTGATTCTGAAGTAGTGGGAGTAGACTCAAGGGGTGCACTGTATTGATGACTACGCATTTGTAGAAGAATTTATTCTTCACTAGTGAGGAGGATAGTGCAATCTGTTGGATTCCCTAGGTTTTGATACTATCCCATATGTTGTGGGGCAAGGTACATCTCATGTTGGGTATTCATCACACCTTGGTGTGGAATAGGTTTTTACAACACCATCGGGGGTGGTTGTTGTAAATATTGTTGTGGGGCCTGCTGCAGGGAAGGAGGCACTAGAGGATGTGGCATGTTCATGGAATATTTCATCCATTTGAGTTCGGCAATATGGGGGCAATGGTGAGTATAATGCCCATGCTCACCACAAATATCACAAGGGAAATTCGTCTGGAGGTTGTTGTTGTTCCTCCCTTGGTGTTTGTTGTTATTTCCCCCTTGGGGGTTTTGGTTCCCCTGATTCTGGTTGTCCCCAGCAGGTTGGATTTTTTAGGGTTATTCCCCACTGGTCTTGGGTTATTATTGTTTCATTTTTTTCCTTTCTTTTTGGAATTATTTGACTTATGGGTCATATTTTCCATATTTAGTTGTTCAAAATCTTGAAATTGATGAATGGTAGAGGGTTGAACAAAGTTAACCCTAGCGCGTGGTTGTCCTTATGGAGACGAAATGGGTTGTGGAGGACCAGGAAATGGGAAATACAGATTATTTTGTGGCAATTATCCGTACGGTACATAGGAAGGTGTAGCACTTTCACTAGTGCTTAGGGTGTAAGTTGAGGTAGAGGGGTTACCAGAACTCGGTTGAACAATCAGGTGCATCATGGATGCCGGTGAGGGTCCACTTATGGGTGGAGGAAGGGCAATAGGGTATGGTTGTTGATAAGAGGGAGGAGGATAATAAGGGGTTCCTCCATATATTAGCGGATATTGAGGTGTACTATACATAGGTGGTTGTTGGGGGTATAGATTGTGGTGTGTTGTGGTACTGATCAATCCATCTGATGAGTGATACATCCCAGGTTTGTCTTGGTCGAATGGTACGGGTCTTGGGGTGTCAGGTAGTATTGTGTATAAGTATCATGACTATGCATAAATGAGGTCGTACTGTTGAGCCTTGCCGATGGCTTCTTCTTCAGTTTGGGGGAAGGTGGAGCCCACATCTTTGGCAAGGAGAGAGACGAGTGATCTGAGAAACCAATTGAGGCATTGTTCTTTGGTGGTTTCTTCTTTGCATAGACTACGTCATCGATGCCATTCGTGAATGTGGTCAACGATATATGTGGCCAAGGATTGTTTAAACTCGGAGAGAAATTCTAGACCATTGTTGTGGCAAATTGGTAGTTGAAAGAAGGTCAAAAATGTTTTCGCCAATGATTCAAAAGTCACATGGGACCCTGATTTTTCATATACATACCATTTGGTTGATGGGCCTATGAGTGTGCACTGAAATAACCTTAATTGGGTGGAGTCGTCCATGATGTTGTTTGAAGAGAACCATAGGTGGAAGGTCATGACATGGTTGGCAGTATCTTCTCCCACCTTTCCTTCAAACTTGAGAATGTCCGAAGGTAATTTGGTAGGCATTGTAGGCCATGTGGGTTCGTGCAATATAGGATCGTTGGTGAGCTTACTCAGATCCAGTATGTTGAGGGAGGCCAAATATGGCATCTGGAGTAGTGGTGGAGGATTGGTGCCAGCCATGGCATGAGTGGTTTGTGAACTTGACCCTCGAGGGAGGGTGGGTGGGGTTGTACTTCCTCCTCGAGAAGAAGTATGCCCCTTTCTTCCTTGTAAAAGAAATCTATTGGATGGTTGACCTTGGGAAGTGGACCCAAGTAAAGGGGAACCAAGCAAAGTTGACCCCAATATAGTAGCACTCATAGGGGTGTGAGAGGATTGAGCCAATGAGTTGGCAAGACTAGGAATTCCTCCTAAAAGAGGAGGGAGGTTCTGCAAGCGTCTGGAACGGCGGGGATTTTTTGGGTCCCCTATAATGTCTGATTAGCAAAGTGAATGTGTGCAAATGGTGATGAGAGCAATAAAATGAAGAAGAGTCTTTGTATAATTTTGGACCTTCACAATATATCTCATAATCACATGTAATCACAAGAACATCATACATAAATCAATTGAAAATAAGCATATATGTAGGTAGGTGGATTTTGTCTGCATGGGAGAACAAAGAAAACAAATGATCATGTCCTAAAAATATGTAACATCCTTCCTCTCAAAATAGCACTAGACCTTCCAATAGCACTCAACAATGAGGTCTGAATCCACCAGAAGAGGAACTAGTGAAGGATGGAACAATCAGTTATAATGAGGGGTAGAGGGTGCATATCCCGAAAGAGATGGCGATATTTCCCAATATCCACACAAAATATGATCAAGGTGCAATTGCAGCCCACAATTTCCACCTAGGTAGTTTTCCTAAAATTTGGCCACTAGGTACCTCAGTCAAAGTGCAGCATTTAGATTTTCAACCTCGGAAATGGGTCACTGTAATATCCCAAAGGATGAACCCTGTTGTAAACATGTTTTTTAAATCATGTTTTGTAGGCTGGTGAGCCGAGTATTGATAAGCTCATAGGCTTATATTTTTATTAGGCCGGAGAGACTAAGTGTTAAAGGTCAGGAGCCTGATTTTGCACATGTAATTATGCACATTATTAATAAAATATAAACATCTCTATGTGTGGACTGGCCACGATGAATGAATGATGGGGGAATAAGCTTCCACAATGCCTAGGTAAGGGAGAGGGGACTGAAAGGTTGGAAACAGGGGCTAATATTGGGGGCTTAAGCCCTTGGGAATAATAATTTATTATTATTCCAAAGTACTGTGAAAATGTATATAGTTTATCCTAAGTTCCTTGAAGGGGAAATGTGTGAAAAATGGGAAGCATGCATCCCTAGAGAGATAGGTGTCGACCTGGGCACATGCAGTTAAAACCAGAGGAATAAGACATGTTGGGGGTTCTGCATTCCTCCATCCATCACCGGAGTCTGGGGTTCAACCTTCCATTCGCATCCTCCATCTAAACACGAGGGTGTCCATGATCAACCTCTATCTAGTGTTTGTTTTTAGATCCCTTACCTGAACAATTCAAGCCTTTGCGTGAGATATTTGTGTATCCTTACACAGTCCTAAAACCAGAACCAATAAGTTGTCTTATGTTGTTGGTTGAGAAAACCGAAGCGTCCCGTATTTTTCGAGCCTTGTTATGCTGTAGCATATGTCTGTCACTAGTTTGGGAAAGCCCATGTCTGTGTTTCCCATGGACTATTATGGTCGTGCAGTGCTTGATTGCGGGTGGCTTATTGGCCATTGTATGTTTGTGTTGAGCCTTGTAGTTGCCTGACTGCGTTGAAACCTGAGTTGAAGGAAACAGGTTGTCTGACCTATGTGTAACACTCTCTTCAAGTGAGGGAGGTGGTTGTGCTTGAAAAGAACAAGTCGCCAGACTTGTGAGCGACTCTCTCCAGGTGAGAAAGTTTGTTGAGGAAGTAATGACTCTTGGAAGGGTTCCTGTAGCTTCTATAGAACACTGAGACTTCTAGTCTGGTTTGTTATTGAAGCCCAAGGCAAGAGAGGTTAGCAGCTGAAGGAATGTCTTGGTGACAGTGAAGGTGTATACTCCTGGGGTGGGACAGTCATGTGGGGAATGAGAGTCTATGAGCAGTGGGCATAAGTGGCTCCTGGGAAAAAATCCTTCCTCTATAAGTGGGTGTCTTCCCATTGACCTTGCTTAGCCTAGGATTCCCTACCCGGTGGAGCTTAGTCTCAGCTCGGGGGTGACCTCGTGTTAAGAGTGATAAGTAGTGAGGTCTAAGGCCAGAATTTCATGGAAGGTCTACACGCAATTGGTGAATTACATCTAGTTTCAAATATATGTATTAGTTTGTGCTTAATATTATGTTTTCCATGCCTGTGATGCTTATATGTTATCATGTATTCTATTGTGCATATGAATTATTGTTAATTCTAGGGATTATGTATGCTAGCAGAAATTATGTTCTTACTCTGTGATTAATGTATTGAATTCATTTAAATGAATTTTATATAAGTGTTATTCTGCAGTAGCATTACTCCTAACATGGGTTGACAGCCCAGAGAATATTACATTTTGGTATCAAAGCTTTAAAGGGATAAAGTCATAAGTGTTGGTAGCATTTCCCAACCTTTGGAGGGTCGGGGATGTTACATTTTGGTATCAAAACCAAGGTTTTCAATGTTGATCCTAGATGGGTCAGTTAAGGGGCCAATGGACCCAAGGTTTTAGGTAGAAATTGTGTCTAGAGGGACTAATTTCCAACCTTAGATTATTTTTGAGTGCCAAGGGGTTTCTTGGTCGTGTTACAAAACTACATTTGGTGTGGTATTTGGCCACAGAGAGAGAGAGAGGGAGAGCGAAACGCACAAAGTGTTGGAGCCGTTGGATCTGATCGGGAGGAAAGGAGATCCCTCACAACCTTTAGATCTGGAGAAGGTGTAGGAGCGTTATTCTGGAAACCTTTCGGGGATTTGACTATCAGGAAAAGAAATATGTGTCGAGGCACGAACTCCCAATGCTCAAAATTCTGAAGTCCCGAAAAGATCTACACCATAGATCGCAAGGAAAGAGCTTGACTGTAGGATCAAGAGAAGGAAAAGATCGTGATTTCGGCTATCGGTAAAAGAAATATGTGTTTATGCATGAACTCCCAATGCCTGAAACTTTGAAGTCTCGAAATGATCTACACCATAGATCTGAGGAAGAAAACTTGAACATTGGATCAAGCAGAAAGTAAATCGCAATTTCATGATTTCAGATATTGGGAAAAGAGAGATGTGCTAGTGCACAAACTCTGGAAACCCAAACTGCCGAAAAGAAAAGTGAACGCGGTAGGAACTGATGACGTCACTGAAGGTGATGTGGACCCTCCTAAGAATTCCACATGCCACCATGGTTGTTGGAAACAACTATGTTACGTGGGCCTGAAGGAGATAAAGTAAATCAGAATTTCAGATGTCGGAAGATTTGGAGGAAACAAGTGTGGGAACTCTCGAGGTCTGAAGTCCCGAAACTTCGATGAAGGAAGGACCACATTGGGTTCCAACCATTCGATGTCATGTAGACATGGACCGTTGATCCACCCGATGTCGTGAGTTTGGTAACTAGAACTCGAGAGATAGTGGTCTAGCGTTTAGTCACAGCCCATGATCGCATGGGTTGGGTACTAATAAAGAGGGGGCTATCGCTCGAAACTTACAGATCCGAGCAGAGCTCAAAAGATTCATGACGTCGAAACATTTTCTTAAAATCGGATTGGTTTTGAATGTGTGGAATTTGTTAAGAAAAGATGGTTTGACAAATTCTGGTTTTATGCACGTTGTGATTGTAGAAGTTGACGAGGGACAGAACCGGTCAGAGTTTCCACCGAGTGCAAAGAAATGAAAGGGGCACAAATTGCCTCCAGTTCAGAGAACGATAGAAAAGGAATGGATGTCAACTTGGGAGTCAAAGTATCAAACTCCAATGGGCATGGAAAAGAGGTGGATAAGGAAGGGCATATGATGAAAATCATTGGAAGATTACAGAAGGATGCCCAGGCTCACCGAGATAATAACAGAAGGCTTAAGAAAAATCAGGATAAATAGGGTGAATTCAACTTGAAGTTGTTATGAAGCCTGGATGGGATTGAAAATAAATTGGAAAAGGAAAGTGACACAAGAAAAACAATGAGTCATAGGACCCCTGAGAGGAAAAGAAGATTGAGGAGTGTTAGCGAAAATTGTTGTCAGTCCCCAAAGAATTCCAGTAAAGAAACACATGGTAGTTCAATCCCATCTCCTACCAGAAAGCATAGGAGCTCTAGAGTGGATGAACTGAAAGGAGAAATGAATAAGATTAAGCCTCCCACATTTGATGGAGAACACCAAAAGGAAGAAGATGTCGAGAAATGGCTGTTAGGGATGAGGAAGTACTTCCAATTGCATAATTATTCCTCTCATGCTGAAGGAAGAATTGTGATGTATCAACTAAAAGGAAAAGCATCTATGTCGTGGGATCAACTAGTGCAGGTGAAACACATTAGAGATAAAGATATCACTTGGAAGGAATTCAAGAGATATTTCGAGAAGAAACATTTGACTAAAAGATATTATGACAGAGAGATGAAAGAGTTATTTGAACTCAAACTAAGTAGCATGACCATTGATGAATACAAGCAAACATTTTTGGAACTGCTCAAGTATGTTCCATTCATCAAGGAGGAGACTGTCAAGATTCAGAGGTATCTAAGTGGATTACCACCTTCTATTGGTGACAAGATTCAGTATGATGACCCTAATTCTATGGAAGAAACGATAAGAAGAGAGAAATGTTTATATGAACAACAGAGAGAAAATCCTACCTTCCAGAAGGCTTGGGAAGACAAGAAGAAGTTCAAGAAGGAACAGAGGCAGAAGGGAAACAATCCTCCCCTTTTCAGAAACAATCCTCAGGGACAACCATCTTTTAGAGATCCCAGAAAGGCTGAAGTGGGTGGACAATTGCCAAGGCAGACACCTATGGAGTGTTGTGGTTGTAAAGGAAACCATAGGTACATATATTTCTCACACAGAAATGATAAAGTGAGAGTCATCCATAATGTTCAGCAAGCTGAAACAGTGGAGGACATGGGTAGCAGAATGCAAAGGATATACGCAGCCCTGGACAACAAGCAAGATGAATTCCAATCGCACATGATTGAATTGGAAGGTATGATTAGAAACCATGCATTTACTATTTTAATTGATTTAGGGGCTAGCCATAGTTATATAGATCCTAGAGTGGTGGAAAGTTTTCATTTATCAAGAAGAAAACATGAAAAGTCTTGGTTAGTGCAGTTGGCTACAGGAACCAAGAGGAAAGTCACTGAGTTATTTAAGTCATGTCCTGTGGACATGAAGGGTTGAACACGAAGGATGAATTGAATATTCTTCCTTTACGTTCTTATGAATGTTTAATTGGGATGGATTGGTTGGACCAACACCATGCCCTCCTGGACTATTGTAACAAGGCATTTACTTGCCTGGATGATGAGGGGAATTGGAAAACAGTCCAAGGAATTCCCAGAGTTGTAGTTTTCAGAGAAATTTCATCATTACAGCTGAAGAAATGCTATAGGAAAGTTTGTTAGTTGTTTGTAGCCCATATGGAGGAAGCATATAAGGATGAGGTCTCAAATATTGGAGACCGTGTGGTACTAAAAGAGTTTGAAGATGTATTTCAGGAGATACCTTGACTACCTCCGAAGAGAGATATTGACTTCTCTGTAAACTTAACTCCTAGAGCAGCTCTAATGTCAAAATATCCTTATAGAATGAGTACGCCAGATATGAAAGAGTTGCAATCACAACTTGAAGAGATTCTAAAGAAGGGGTACATATGCCCAAGAGTTTCACCTTGGGGTGCCCCAGTCCTATTCATGAAGAAGAAGGACGAAACATTGAGGCTGTGTATTGATTTAAGACAGTTAAACAAAGTAACTGTTAAGAACAAGTACCCTCTATCGAGGATTGATGACCTCTTCGATCAGTTGAAGGATGCGAAGATATTTTCAAAGATAGATCTCAGATTGGTATATCACCAGGTAAGAATAAAGGATGAAGACATCAACAAGACTTCCTTTAGAACAAGGTATGGTCATTATGAGTTCATAGTGGTGTCGTTTGGACTGTCGAATGCACCTGTTGTTTTTATGTTCTTGATGAATGGTGTATTCAAGGACTATCTAGACATGTTTTTCATAGTCATAGTATTCCTGGATGACATTCTGGTGTATTCCAAGTCAGAGGAAGAGAATGAAAAACACCTAAGGATGGTGCTACAAGTGCTAACAGAGCACCAACTATATGCCAAGTTGAGCAAATGCTCATTTTATCAAGAACATGTCCATTACTTGGGGTATATTATTTCAGAACAAGGAATCATTGTGGATCATGAGAAGGTTGAAGCCATCAGAGAATGGACAACACCAAGGAATCTGGTGGAAGTTAGATCCATTATGGGTCTAGCGGGCTATTACAAAAGATTTATCGTAGGATTCTCGAGAATAGCTCACCCTATCACTTCTTTGCAAAGGAAGAAGAAGAGGTTTCTGTGGATAGAGGAATGTGAGAGAAGCTTCCAGCAATTGAAGAAATTGTTAAACAGTGCTCCAATCCTGAGGATTGCAGACCCAAATGAAGATTTCATGGTATGCACCAATGCATGCAAAGAAGGATTGGGAGGAGTCCTCAGTCAGAATGGATTCATAATTTGTTATGAATCCAGAAAGTTAAAAGAGCATGAAAGGAACTACGTAACTCATGATTTGGAGTTGGCAACCATCGTTCATGCTCTGAGGAAATGGAGACATTACCTCATGGGGAAGAGGTTTGAATTGAGAACAGACCATAATGGTCTGAAGTATCTGTTTGATCAGTCAACCCTAAACGCTAGGCAGATTAGGTGGCTGGAGTTTTTATGTGAATATGACTTTGATATCAAGCATATCAAAGGGAAGGAAAACAAGGTGGTTGATGCACTCAACAGAAAGGTGCACAAATTACATGCTACAACCATTAGCATGTACCAAAATGATATAAAGGGCAGAATTTTGGAGGCTGCAAATGAAAATTTGCAGTACAGGGAGCTGGTAGCAAATCTACAACAAGGTGAGATTCCACAAAAAGTGGAAAATTATAAATTGGAAATTGATGGGATACTTTTGTACAAGAACAGAGTTTATGTACCTAATGTCCAAGGTTTGAAACTTGCAATTCTGAGAGAAATGCATAACGTGTCTTATGTTGGGCACCTTGGATATCAGAAAACTATGACAGCAGTCAAGAGCCATTACTTCTAGCCAGGTATGAAGAAAGAGATTGCAGAATAGATCGCCAGATGTATGTAATTCCAAAAGGTTAAAGCTGAGCACAGACAACCAACAAGGTTGTTTCAACCTTTACCCATTCCTGAGTGGAAGTGGGAAGTGGTGACAATAGATTTCATCATGGGATTGCCCAAAACAGGCAAGCAACATGATTCCATTATGTTGGTGGTGGACAATCTTACAAAAGCTGCACATTTCATTCTGTTAAAGACCACTCATAAGGTAGAATATGTTGTTGATATTTTTATGAAGGAAGTGGCATGATTGCACGAAATTCCCAAGACAATTGTGTCTGACAGAGACCCGAAATTTACCTCGAATTTATGGAATGGGATGTTCAAAGGGTTTGGAACGAATCTAGACTTCAGTACAGCCTATCATCCTAAGTTAGATGGTCGAACAGAGCGGGTGAATTGAGTGATAGAAGATATACTGAGAATGTATGTGATGGACAAACCATCGAAATGGGAAGACTAGCTACACTTGGTAGAATTCGCCTACAACAAAGGGTATCAAGCATCGTTGAATATGAGCCCATTTGAAGTGCTTTATGGAATAAAGTGCAATACTCCAGTAAGATGGGATAATCCAGTTGACAGAGTAGTATTTGGGCTAGAGTTACTCAAGGAAATGGAAGAGAAAATGATAAAAATTAAGCAGAATTTGAAAGCTGCCCAAGACAGGCAGAAACCTTATGTTGACAAAAATAGAACCCACAAGGAGTTTAAAGTGGGTGACCATGTTTTCCTGAAAGTGAAAGATAACAGAAGTTCCTTGAGGCTGGGAAACTATACCAATTTGGAAGCCAGATTTTGTGGGCCATTTGAAATCCTAGGAAGGATTGGGCCAGTTGCATATATGCTTGCATTACTTGCATCCATGATTGTACATAATGTGTTTCATGTTTCATTTCTTAAGAAATATATACCTGATGCTAATCATGTTATTGATTGGAATGTGATTCAGGTGGAGCAAGAAGGTGTCATGCAAGTGCATCCTATGTGCATAATGGACAGGAAAAGAAAATAGCTCCGGAATCGAGCTATAGGACTTGTAAAGGTCCAGTGGACCTGGTACGGTCCTGAGGACGTGACGTGGGAGTGTGAGGATGCTATGCGAGAAGAATACCTGCATATTTTTTAATATTTTGAAAATCCTGTGGATGTTGTGTGAAAGTTGCACTAAGGACAGTGAAAAAATAAGGGGAGGGGATTTTAATATCCCAAAGGATGAGCCATGTTGTAATCATGTTTTGTAAATCATGTTTTGTAGGCTAGTGAGTTGAGTATTGATAAGTTGATAGACTTATGTGTTTATTAGGTTGGAGAGCCTAATTTTTAAAGGCAAGGAGCCTGATTTTGTACATGTAATTATGCACATTATTAATAAAAGATAAACATCTATGTGTGTGGACTGACCATGATGAATGAGTGATGGGGGACTAAGATTCCACGAATCCTGGATAAGGGAGAGGGGACTGAAAGGTTGGAAAGAGGGGCTAAGCTTGGGGGATTAATCCCTTGGGAATAATAATTTATTATTATTCCAAAGTACTATGAAAATGTATATATTTTATCCTAAGTTCCTGGAAGGGGAAACATGTGCAAAATGGGAAGCATGCATCCCTAGGGAGACAGGTGTCGACCTGGGCACATGCAGTTAAAACTAGAGGAATAAGTCGTGTTGGGGGTTCTGCATTCCTCCATCCATCATCGGAGTCTGGGGTTCGACCTTCCATTCACATCCTCCATCTGAACACGGGGGTGTCCATGATTGACCTTTGTCTAGTGTTTATTTCCAGATCCCTTACCTAGACATTTCAAACCTGTGCATGAGATATTTGTGCATCCTTACATAGTCCCGAAACTAGAACCAAGAAGTCGTCCTGTGTTGCTGGTTGAGAAAACCAAAGCATCCCATATTTTTCGAGCCTTGTTATGCTGTAGTGTCTGTCTATCACCATTTTGGGAAAGCCCATGTCTATGTTTCTCGTGCACTATTATGGCCACGCAGTGCTTGATTGCAGGTGGCTTGCTGGCTAGTGTATGTCTGTGCTGAGCCTTGTAGTTGTCTGACTACGTTGGAACCCGAGTTGAAGGAAACAAGTTGTTTGACCTATGTGCAACACTCTCTCCAGGTGAGGGAGGTGGTTACAGTTGAAAAGAACAGGTCGCCAGACTTGTGAGCGACTCTCTCCAGGTGAGAGAGTGTGTTGAGGAAGTAAGAACTCTTGGAAGGGGTCCTGTAGCTGCTACAGAACTCTGAGACTTCTGGTCTGGTTTATTGTTGAAGCCTATGGAAAGGGAGGTTAGCAGTCAAAGGATTGTCTTTGTGACAGTGAAGGTGTCTACTCTTGGGGTGGGACAGTCATGTGGGGAATGAGAGTCTATGAGCAGTGGGCATAAGTGGCTCCTGGGAGAAAATCCTTCCTCTGTAACTGGGTGTCTTCCTGTTGACCTTGCCTAGCCTAGGATTCCCTACCCGATGGAGCTTAGTCTTAGCTCGGGGGTGACCTACTGCTGAGAGTGATGAGCAGCACGGTCTAAGGCTAGGAGGTTCGTGGAAGGTTTGCACACAGTTGGTGAATTACATCTAGTTTCAAAGATAAGTATCAGTTTGGCTTAATATTATGTTTTGCATGCCTGTGATGCTTATATGTTATCATGTATTTTGTTGTGCATATGAATTATTGTTAATGCTAGGGATTATGTATGCTAGCAGTAATTATGTGATTACTATGTGATTAATGTATTAAATTCATTTAAATGCATGTTATATAAGTGTTATTCTGCAGTATCATTACTCCTAACATGGGTTGACAGCCCGAAGAATGTTACATTTTGGTATCAGAGCTTTAAAGGGATAAATTCATAAGTGTTGGTAGCATTGCTTGGCCTTTGGAGGGTCTGGGATGTTACAGGCATTGGTTGGATCCCTTCCAAGAGGTGGGTGCCTCAAGGGGAGATGCACAAAACAACTGGACGTCAGCCTTCAACCCTTCACGGGTATCTCCCTTCCTTATGGTGTAGGAGCACTTGACTTGGAGGATTTTAAAGTTCCCTATTTGTCAACTTCTAATGTTTTGAATATGTTAGAACCAGATAACAAGGATTTATTTGGATGCTTATCCCCGAGATCCTATCTAGACTAAAAAAAATTTTTGGCACCTCCTATGGAGGAAAACTTAGTGAGTGTTTAGAAAATATTAGATGTGGTTGTTTGAGAGAATGGGGGTGTGAACCAATATCGTTTGAATTAAGTGGGAGTGGATAATTCCTTCAAAAAATAGTGGGATGTTTCAGAATCCCTTTGGAGGAAACCTACTTCAACCTCCTCATTCAATATGAAATTATGTGAGTGAGTAGTGACTTTGTGTGTGAACAAGTGATAAAATGTTCCAAATTTTTAATAAGTTAGGTGTCACCTTACAACATGTGGACTTCGTGTGGTCCTTACAAGTCTTGATTAGCTATCTTACTAGATGCCATTGGTATGACCTTGCAGAATTTTAAAGTCCCTAAGGAACTAGCATGTGGACATATGGGTCCTTACTTAATCCTTTAAACTCCCTAATGTGATTTAATCTAAGAAAGCTTCAAAAGACTATCCTAGATTGAAAGCATGTGGGCATGTATGGGCCCGTTACAATAATCTTTAAACTCCTCTAGTGATGTAAACTAACAAATTAGTTTCAAAACTATCATATCTTTGCAATTTAAGATGTTTGAAAAAAGAAACTAAGAGGGGCCCTAGGGGGGCTTTGTCCTCTCCTAAAGATATTGTTTTTAAGGGAGATGAAATCTTCCCTCAATCATTTTTCTGATTCTCAAGATCGCTCTATGGTGCGAGAGAAGAGCATACTCAATGATAGAAAATGATCTTAACTTAACTTGTACAATCAAAACAAGCCACTCATGTGGAAAAATGAAAGCAAAAGAGGAGAAATATGGTTCTTTTTAACCCCCTAAGTGCCTATGTTTTGACTAACCCTTCATGTGGAGAGGGAATCTAACTGTGGTGCATTTAAAAATTGTATAGAATCAATATTTAGAAGGCTAGGGGCCTTCCAAACATCACAAAAAAATCTTACAATGTTGGATTTTCTAGATAGGCACGCGGGCCCTAGTTTAGACAGAGGCGCATGTGGCGCCAATGCGCAGAGAAACAAGGATCTGTTGGCACACCATGCGCAAAATGCGCTGAAAAACACAGTGTTGTTGGCGCACGTGCTCGGAAGACGTGCATGTGGCCTGAAAACCCGTGCATGTTCTTATACGCACCCAGGACGAAAATTTTAAACGAAATTATCCTCTTTCAGCTCTTTGTAGGTAGGACCGGGTCGGTTATGATCCCTGCAAGGTAAATAAGTCAGAAAGAAGTGCTCAAACAACCCAAATAGGGAGGAAATTGATACCTTCCCCAGTATGGTCACCAATTTGTTGTATCCTTTTTTCCACTTGAGTGAGCAAAAGAGGGACACTTGCAAGTCCAGTTGGTTCAGTTGAACAGGACATAAGTTAGTGCAAGAGTTAGACACGTCAAGCACAAAAAACAAATAAACAACTAAGCTAATAATAATTAAAGAAATGAAACTACAATGCATAAGGAAATTAGAACCAAAATAAATCAGCCAATTGACCAATATCCATGCCACCAATGGATAGATTGTATTAGTGGGCAAACACCAAAGAGAAAGGGAGACTTATGGGTCCCCTTTTCCTCCAAGGGAGGGCTCATAAATCCCCTATATGAGATCTCTTCTTACAAATGGAAAACTAGAAAAAAAATGGTGAAGAAATCCACTCTTATTCCCTCAAGAGGTGAGGTGAATAGCTTAATGAGATGATGCTAATATGCTCCAAGAATGAAAGAGGATTCTTGTAGGAGAATAGAGGCAACATAACAATACAATGAGATTATTGAATTGATAGTGCAACCATGGCCTCTTTTTATAGAAAATATTTGAGGCATTATCCAACCGGTCTTTAGTGTGAACAAGGGGCTCTTTAGGGCACTCTTAGGTCTTTGTCCAACACCCCACTCGGATTCAGCTCGGATTTGAGGGTCAAATCGACTTGGGAGCTGAACCAGAAGTGGGTGACGGGTCGACAAGAACCATAAATGCGTCGTTCTCAGGTGTGGACGAATTTTTGTATACATAGTCATGCATCAGGCGCATGTTCACTTTCCTGACGTTTTTGACCTGTGCATGTGCGCGCGCTTCCTGTAGTGCTTCTGCGCATGTTAATTTTTTAACTAGTTGTATAGTTTGTGCCCTTTCTAAATGAATTTTTGGGGCTATGAATGAACTAATAGGTGTTTGGAGATGTTGGATTCCTGTAACCATTTGTGGACGAAATTTCAGTGATAACAGTGTGCTCAAACAAACATTTCATCCCATGAAAGGAAATATCGAAACCATTCAAAAGTATTCTAATAGACGAGATAGCCTCGACACAAGTGGCCCAATAGATTTGTGGGCCTTCACTGGTAGGATACCTCATTCTGACATGACGTTAATTGGAGAAGTTAAGGGACTAGTACAAACATTTTGGCATGAGAACACTGGGCCTTCTTCCAACCAAAAATATGTATTAAAATTGTAAAAGGGATTTAGGGACCTTGAACCCCACATTAAACACTTTCTGGAAATGAGATAGACATAATTGTATGGGAGATTCATGATTGTACATAGTGCACTTAACTTGGGCCAAAGATATTTCCATAAATTCAAGCCTTGATATGTTCGAATAAACACAATTTGTAATGCATGTTGTTGTCGATACCATATTCATTATGGTTATTATTGTGACACACACACATTTTGTGTATTGCATAAAACCCTTGTGCAAGAATGCTTAGTTATATTGTTGTTGTTGTCATAATCTAGAGACTTTATTCATAGCATCTTGTGTACAAGGCCAGAAGGTTGTACATTCTATCAAAAAGCTTGCTTACATAGGACATTCCTCAAGTGCAGTGGAATGACATTAGTGAACAAGTGCATCCATGTGAATGATGAGTATGAATAATAATAGGTGAGTGAGTGCAAGTTTGGGATAATATAATTTACTTTAATAATTTAATAATGCATTAATATTTTAATAATGTATTATTAATGTAATACTTTATTAATGTATTAATACTTTAACAATGTATTAATTAATTAATACATTACATTATACACTAATATATTAATACATATATTAATACATTATATTAATATTTTACACACTAATATATT
>JZKD02S1565002.1:218992-233061 GCA_000966675.3 Picea glauca
ACAATGTACCTACCTTCTCTCCTTTTGCTATCACCAATGATCCTTTGATGACCTTCCATGTCTTATCTGTAAATATGGATATACAACCTTCACTTTCCAACTTCCCTGTTGAAATTAAATTTTTCCTTAAATCTGGAGCATGTATTACCTCTTTCAACAACCATTGGTTTCCATTTCGTTGCTTTATTTTTACCTTTCCCATTCCAACAATTTTTCATGGTGCATCATCACTCAAATGAACCTGTCCAAAATCACCTTGAACATAATCTAGAAAATGTTTCCTATGGGGTGTGGCATGAAATGAAGCCCCTGAATCTACTACCCAAGACTCAGAAAATGTTATCTACAGAAAGAATCAAAGAATCTTGTAACACATCACCTGTTACATTTGCTTCTTGATTTCTCTCCTGCTATCCATCTCTTTTTTTATTTGGAGCTCTGTAGTCTTTCTTCAGATGTCCTTTCTTCCCACAATTCCAGCACTCTATCTTTCCAAGTCTGGATTTGGATCTTCCCTTCCTAGAATTTCCACGGTTCCCTGAGCCCTTTCCTCTATTCTTTTGTCTTCCCCTGTTCTCCATGTTCAACGCATTACCTGATGTCTCACCTGTATTTTTCCATCGCATTTCCTCACTAAGGATAAAACCAACAACATCATCAAATTTTAAAGTATTTTAACTAGAGACAGAGTTACTTATAGCCATGACCAAGTTTTTCCATCTTTCTGGCAATGAGCACAAGATTAGAAGAGCCCTGACCTCATCATCAAAGTCCACTTTTATAGAACTTAGTTGATTAGTAACTGTATTAAATTCATTTAAATGATCTGCAACAGACCCACCTTATGACATCTTCATTTTAAATAATCTCTTCATTAGAAATACCTTATTGGACGTCGAGGGTTTTTCATACAATTTGGCCAATGCATCCATCAAACCCTTTGTTGTCTTTTCTTTGGAAATATTGAAAGCCACCGATGCTGCCAGGCTCAGCCTTATCATTCCTAGAGCCTTTCTGTCAAGAATATCCCATTCTTTGTCCTTCATGGCCATCGACTTCTTTGCTACTCCACCCAATGGTAGGAATAGATCCTTCTAATATAAATAATCTTCCATCTGCATCTTCCATAACTAGTAGTTTTGGCTGTTAAATTTCTCGACCCTAAGCTTTCCATCTTTCGACATTACTCCCACTCGAACTAGGAACCCTCTTTTCCTGGGAGTTACCTTTTGTGTTGATACCAATTGTTAGAAAAACGGGACAGTGGAGAAATAAAATAAAACAAATGCGGAACCAAAAAACAAAAGATACACAGAAGAGAGACATGGATTTACGTGGTTCACCTAGTGTGGGATACATCCACTAGAGAAATTTACAGGTCCTTCCTTTATTATTATCCAACAAATGAAGGGATACAACCTACAACAAAACCTGTTGTAACTTCCTCTTCTTTCTCTCACAGTCTCCTCTCTCAGAATACAATATTTCCCATCAACTAGAACCGCAATACATTTCCCTCATAAAAGAGGGTTGCCTTGTAGGGCAAAAAACCCTAACATAATCTCTACCATTAGATCTGTGACCTTATAATGAATGATCCATATTTACAATGAATTTACAATATACATTTACAAGGCAATTTTTCCTTTGGGGGATTCTCCCCTGAACCCCTACTGGGGGCCCGCTTGCCCCCAGACCCCCCAGTTGGGGGGATAGCCCCCCCAAACCTCGCAGAGGGGGTACCCCCCCTCTGCACTCCCCCACGTGGAAGAGTGTACATACTTCTGGGGTGTAAATACTTCATGGGGTATAAACACGACTGAAAGTAAAAATACCTCTAAATTAATAAGATAATCAGGCTCCACAACCAACAATTACTTGGTTCCAAAGGAATTTGTCTTGTACAAGGATAACCAAGATTTACAATTCATAACCAAATAGGAAAAGTTGAATCAAAGACATGAAAAGTGGATTGAATTTATGCAGAACTTTAATTTTATCATAAAACATATGGCTGGAAGTGCTAAAAAAGTTGTTGATGCATTGGGAAAGAGATGCTTGATTCTGCAGGAATTGCAGGTGAAGACCTTAGGGTTTGAACACCTTAAAAAATTGTATAGTTAGGATCTAGATTTCAAGGAAGCATACAAATCATGTGAAAATCCTATGTTGAGAGACATGAGCCAATGGGAAGAGCATATGATTCAAGAGGGATTGTTTTTCAAGGGAAATCAATTGTGCATACCAAAATGCTCAATGAGGGATAACCTCTTGAAGGAAAATCATAGTGGAGGATTGGCTGGACATTTCAGCCATGATAAAACATTTGCACAGTTGATGATCCATATTTTATGAGAAGAACGAAATGACTAAATATTATTAACAAGTTCTTAACACAAAATAATAGAGATACAGTAAAATCGGTTTTCTATTCACTAAGGAAATAAGTTGAAACTATAAAATGCATCGAAAACAAGCTTGCTAGAATGGTGACGGCTTATCTCTGAGAAGAAATCTGAAAGCTATGCTCATTCACAAGAAGATGATTAAAATGAGGATATGAAGGCATTTTTACAATAAACAGGAATGCCAAAAAAACTATACATCCAAAAACCTAACCCTAGGAGAGGAAGCGCCAAAATTCATGTGGGCCCCGTCTGGGTAAGTTAGTACATTAACTTCCCGGGGTCGTAACTTTCGCATACGATCTCCATTTTAGGCGTATGATAGCCTGTTGGAAAGGTATCATAGAGGAGATTAATTTTCAGGGCTCAATCATTCCTTTGAATATCATTGAAAATCTCAATCCTGAAAAACCTTCATTTAGGCCTCAAAATGGTCCTGGAAGTTAAAACTGCTAAAAATAGTAAATTGCCAAAATTGCCAGAAAATTGTTTTGAGACAGTTGGAAGAGGTGGGTGGCCACCAATATCTAGATAGATCAATCACCCCTCATTAGGAATTAATTTCATCCATTTCGTTGAGTTCCCCCATCGGATGAGGAAATTTCTGTTGAATTTGGCCCCAGGTGAGCCACTTGCCTTGGTGCAGGAGTTTCCTCGCTTTGACAACTCGATATAGCTGGATCCTTTGTTGTCGAGTTCCCTTGATATATGTGTCCAAAATATGATCACTGGATGCCTATTAAATGCAGTTGGGGTTGAGCTCTATTGGTGTCAGTTATTCTGCTACATCTAAGGTGCCCAATAATGGTGGGAAATAAGGGCAAAGGAGATCCACGTTGAACACTGGGTGCAGGCCAAGGAAAGGAGGAATGTTGAGATCTAAATAATTATCCCCCATGGCCTTGGTGATGGTGTACAACCCATAATGGATTGGGTGAATCTTTTGATGGAATCTTATAAGGCGTTCTTTCTACAAGTGCAACCAAACTTTGTCGCCCACCTAAAACTTATATGGCACCTGATGTTTATCATGGCACTTCTTGTACTTGTCATTGGACTTCTGTAGGATATCCTAAACCTATTGTTGGATGTGATGGATCTGCTCAATGAACCAGGTGGCTTTGTCATCTTCAGTTGGATTAAGAGATGAGTCGGTCGAGCTGACCGCAAGGGGAAGTGCAACATCTATGGGACCCAATGGTTGGAATCCCAACCCCACCTAAAAGGGGTTATGGTCGGTTGATATATGTAGGGCTTGGTTGTAGATATGTTGGACATAGGGAAGGCTCTCATCCCATGTGCGAGGGTGATTTGAATTATACATGCGAAGGATATGCACAATCATTCAATTTACGACCTTGGTTTGGCCATCTGACTGGGGATGGAAGGTCATGGATTTGGTGAGCTTGGTGTCCAGCAATGACCAACAGCTTGACCAAAATGTGCTGAGAAATTGACTATCCCAATATGAGACAATGGTTTGTGGGATTCCAAAATCTACTCAGACTCGTTCAAAGAAGAGCTTGGCAGTGGCCTCTCCTGTGATGTTTTTCTTGCAGGCAACCAGAATCGCCATCTTAGAAAAGCGATCAATTTCCCCGCTTGGTGGATGGGAGGCCTGACATGTAGTCCATTAAGATGGATTCCCATGGCCTTTCAAGATTAGGAAGAGGGGTGTACAGGCCCTGTTTCTTAGTGGTTGGTTTGGCAGTAATGCAGGAAGTGCAGGACCTGGCTTCCCAGATCAACTTCACTTGCTCGCTTGATGGAACACATATATGGCCCACACGACACAAAAACGCATCCTAAAGATGGAAATTAGCAAAAACTACGTTTTCACCCAACATTTGGTAGGTTGTGGCGAAGTCTGAGTTTGTCTCATAGAGTTGGGGCGATCCAAAGGTCTCACGGCTGCAAGATTCTAGCACCATGGTGAGTGTCGTGACTAGTGGTCTATTGAGGAAATCAACGATGCGATTGGTGCTTCATGTTTTATAATTTATGTTGAGGTGGAATTGTTGCAAGTATGTGGACCAGTTTTGATGGCGATCATTCAACAATTTTCCTTGTGTCTGGATGAACTGCAGTGGCTTATGATCAGTGCGGATGACTATCTCCTTCCCAAGAATGTAATGTCTTCACTGGCGATAGGCTTACACAATGGAGTACATTTATTTGTTGTAAGTAGTGTACTTACGAACATCATCTGATAGTGTCTCACTATGATAGGCCACGAGGTGGTCGTGTTGAGTGAGAATGGAACCCACTTCCTAGTATGAAGCATCTGTCTCGATCTCAAAGGGTTGTTGTAGGTTTGGTAGTGAAATTACGGGGGCTGAGCATAAGCGCTACTTCAAATCATCGAATTCTTGTTTTTGGGATCGGCCCCATTCAAATTTATCCTTACCACCACCTCTTGTTATTTGGCTGAGGGCCCATACAATATGGGAGAATCCCAACATGAACCTATAGTAGAAATTGGCAAGGCCCAAGAAGCTTTGAAGCTCAATGAGTGTGGTTGGGTCTGGCCAGTCACGTATGACTTGGATCTTGGTTGGATCCACATGTACGCCACGTTGATCAATGATGTAGCCCAAGTAATGGACCCTGTCTATGCCGTAGGAGCATTTTTCCACGTTGGCATATAGCTTGTGTTGTCACAGGGTGTGTAGAACCTACTAAATATGTTGCAAGTGTTCGGACCAAGCCTTGTTGTAAATGAGAAGGTCATCCAGATACACCACTACAAAATTATTGGTGAATGGTCACAGGATATCATCCATCATCCTCATGAAAGTGGTTGGAGAATTTTTCAACCCAAAGGGCATGACCAACCATTCAAAAAGGCCTTCCTTTGACTTGAAGGAATCTTTCCATACATCTGTCTGTCCTATCAGGACCTAGTGGTATCCATACTTTAGATCAATTTTACTAAATTATTTGGCCCCCGTGAGTTGATCAAGAAGGTTGTCGATTCAGGGAATCAGGTATCGATTTCTAACTGTGATTTTATTCAGAGCCCGATAATCAATGCAGAGTCACCAGGTTCCATATTTCTTTTGTACCAGCACGATTGGGCTCCCGCAAGGTGATGAGATGGGATGGATGTGCCCCTTGTGGAGCAGTTCTTGGATCTGTCACTTGATCTCCTCATTCTCTAACAAAGAGTGGCGATAGACTGGCCCATTGGGAAGCAGTGCAGTGGGGGTCATATCGATGGGTTTCTTGACCTGGCAGTGCAGAGGTACCTTGATAGGTGAGGATAATATATTTGATTACTCTTCCATGACCTTATCTACTTCCGTCTACTGTGTGGAGAGGTTGGCCGTAGAGACCTTGGATGTGGCTGTGATCTTTTGCTTATTTTGAGAGTGAATCATGAAGAAGACAAACTTCCCTGTCTGAGAGATGACCTTCCTGCATTGCTTAGCAGAGATTAAGGAAATATCACTAGGTGGGACTGCCTCGGGTATCCTCTACAATTTCTTATTCAAAGTAATAATAACACTACAAGGCCTAGACTCATATACAACATGACGTTTCCATAAATAAGGTTTTCCCAAAAAAACATCACAAAATTGGAGAGGAACAACATCACACAATACCTTGTCTTTGAAGGGCTTGATGTTGTACAACAGTCGGGACTGTTGGCTTACGCGAAGATCTCTTCCTTGGTAGAGCCATCCAATGGTGTAGGGTTGTGGGTGCGGCGTTTTCAGAAGGGCCAACCACTTGACGAATTCTGCTGAGATGAGGTTCTTCTGGCTACCATTTGGTATACAAGTCATCATAACTTCCGACAAGGTAGTATTTTTCCTTAATAGCATCCCTAAAGGATTCCCAAGGGGTCGTGACTGTAAATAATGAGGGTTCCCACCAATCTTTGACATGGGGAACAACTTTCAGGAGCGCAAAAGTAATCTTTTCTCTATTCGAAAAGTTATGGATAGAAAAATAACCTTCTAGTAGATTCAACCACTTTTCTACAGCATATGTGTCTATCTGACCTTCAAATATAGGAATATCGAAGTTTATTTGTACCTTGAAGGGGACGGTGCCTCCGCTCGAAGAAGATCTATCGCCTGTTGGTAGCCCTCGAAGGATTTTCATGAAACTATCCATCATCTTGTTCCTTTGTTGTGTGAGGGCTTCCTCAATCAACAGTTTGAAAGGATCTGCTATCCCGTCATATTTATTTTCTCTTTCCATGAGAGGTCACTTGGGTGTGTGAGAGATTTTTTCCTCAAGAAAAACAAGCTCGAGACCCAACTCTTTGTACTCTGACCTCGTTGGGGACATGCATTAAGACGGCAAGGAGCAGACCGCTCTTATACCACTGATCCAGATTTTATGAGAAGAATGAAATGACTATAGAATATTAACAAGTGATTAACAAAAAATAACATAGATACAGTAAAACGGGTTTTCTATTCAATAAGGAAATAAGTTGAAACTATAAAATGCAGCGGAAACAAGCTTGCTAGAATGGTGGCGGCTTATCTCTGAGAAGATATGTGACGATTGCGCTCATTCGCAAGAAGGTGATTACAATGAGGATATGAAGGCATTTTTACAATAAAAATGAATGCCAAAAACCCTAGACATCCAAAAACCTAACCCTAGGAGATGAAGCACCAAAAGGCATGTGGGCCCCGTCTGGGTAAGTTAGTACATCAACTTCCCGGTGTCGTAACTTTTGCATACGATCTTTGTTTTAGGTGTGTGTAAGCCCGTTGGAAAGGTATCATTCAGGAGATTGATTTTCAGGGATCAATATTCCTTTGGCTATCATTAAGAATCTCGATCCTGAAAATCCTTCATTTAGGCCCTCAAAATGGCCCCGAAAGTTAAAACTGCTAAAAATAGTAAATTGCCAAAATTGCCAGAAAACTATTTTGAGCCAGTTGGAAGAGGTGGGTGGCCACTGATATCCACCTGGATTAGTTGAGAAGTGAATATTATTGTCTAGGTATGAGAACATAAGTGATAAAATTTGTGAACAAATGTAGAATCTGCCAACATGCAAAAGGCAATAGACAAAACATTGGATTGTATCAACCATTGCAAATACCAGAGAGGCCTTGGGATGCAATAAGCATGGATTTTGTGTTGGGACTACCAATAACACAAAGAGGATGTGCTTCCATATTTGTTGTGGTGGATATATTTTCAAATATGGCACACTTTATCCCATGCCAGAAGACCAGTGATGCAACACATGTTGCAAATTTATTTTTCAAGGAAGCTGTTCGACTTCATGGATTACCCAAAAGTGTTGTCTCAGACAAATATACCAAATTCGTTGACCATTTCTGGAGAACAATGTGGAAGAAGTTGGGGAGATATTTGTTCTTAATCTCGGCTTATCACCCTCGGACAAATGGATAAACTAAGGTGGTGAACAAAAGTTTGGGAATCTTATTGAGGAGTCTGGTTACTAAGAATGATAATCAGTGGGATCAGATTCTGACACAAGTAGAATTTGCATACAATGACTCACCAAACATGAGCACTGGAAATATCCCATTCCAAATATTGTATGGAATGCAACCAAGAGGAGTAGTTGAATTGAGAGACTTGGAACAGAGTGAGATCAAAAGCACTGGAGAAGAAGGTTTTGCTGCAGAAATGCAGAAGCTCCATAGCCAAATTAAAGATCAGTTTAGAAATCTAGCCAAGAGTACAAGAACAGAGTTGATCAACATCACAGAGAGATTCAATTTGAATTAGGAGATTAGGTTTTGGCACATCTCAAGAAATAAAGGTTCCCTAGGGGAACATATAACAAGTTGAAGATGAAGAAGATAGGGCCATGTAATATCTTAAGGAAGTTTGATGAAAATTACTATGAGATTGAGTTGCCAGATGGTGTGGGAATATCACCCATATTCAACATATCAGACCTGTATCCTTACAGGGAAAATGACAAAGAAATATCTGAAGATCAAGAGAAGATTCAGTGGGAGAAACAAATTCCTATAGAAGAAAAACCACAAATGGAGAAGAACATTGATCAGAGGATTGGAAAGAAGACCAAGAGGAAGACCTTATTTGAATATTTGTTTAAGTGGAAGGGACACCCGACAGAATATGCCAGTTGGGAAAATGAAGCTGATATCCAGAAGCATGGAAAGTCGGTACAGGAGCTCATGGACAGGAGTCCATGAATTTTTATCCAGGGGAGTATGATGCAGGAGGATCACCAGCAAGAACATGTGGCAAGACATCTCAACACCTTTGAATCATTTCAGAATCTTGAACATCAGTGTTTCCTACAAATATTTTGGAGCTGATTGAATAACTGAAGAAGATCAAACGCTTGGAAGTTGAATGATCATGAGTGATCTGGGAGTTTCACTGCTAGTCTTGAATGTAAAGGAACTTAGGTAGCAGTTAGGCTTCATTTTTTGAGTAGATGAGTAGTCGAAAGGAACCCTAGGAACCCTCTAAGATAAATAGAGGTTTTGTACACCTGAATGAGGTTGTTGCAAGTTAGTAGGAGTTTGTTGTGATTTAGTTGTTGCTGAATTTTGCTGATGTTTTATCACAGTTGTAGCCATTTACTTTTGAATGAATATAACAGAGGAAAATTGATCCAATGCATGGTGTTTCTACTGTTTTCAATCCCCTATTATTTTGTTTTCATGAATGAATGAGTTGTGTTGTTGAGTATATGAAACTGTGACATGTTTAGATAAGTTTCATTTGTTCTCTTCGTTGAGTTTGTTACACGTCAAAATTACTCACTTTGATATTGTCGCAAGTGTCATCATTACAAAGGTCGCAAGTGTCACATTTTTGTCACAAGGTTGCAAGTGTCGCATGTTGCTCACAAGCGTCGCAAGTGTCAGGGAAGCATACTGCCATGATGCCTATGTCGTGCCTATAATGACATGAGAAGGACACTTGAAACACCTCAAACATTTGATTTGGAAGAGGAGAAATGAGTCAGCAGGCTTGCAAACCTTTTTCCATCTGAAAACACTCAAAAAAATAGCTTTTGGAGGAGAGCGCTCCCCTATACCTCTTCTGGGAGCACCGACGCTCCCCCTTACATTGTCTAGGAGCATTATAAAGCTCCTCTTGCCCTTTTGAGGAGAGCTATGGATTTTGAAAGTGCTGGTGCCCCCCTAAAGCCTACTAGGGAGCGTTGTAGCGCTCTGATGGTCCTTTTGAGGGAGAGCTACCTATTATGGGCAGTTGTTAAGCTGTTGAGATGAATGGGGGAAGCATCTTTTCATTCTTGGAAAGTAGTTGAGCTCAAATCCCTAGTCCAGCCATGATCTTAGGGCAGATCCTCAACTGAAGGAGGAAAATCCTCAACTTCCCCAAGGATATCTCAAGTGGTTAAAGCCTCTCCAAGGCTGTATAAGAAAGATTTCTAATGGTGAAAGGGGACTGGAAAAGGAGAATCACACCAAACTTATGATGTTATAAGTGGTGCTGGAACAGAGATATTTTGGAGGCAAGAGACCTATGATCTCACAGGGAACAATCAGTGAAGCTATCAGCATTTGGATCATGGATCTTTTGAGCAAGGGGTAGACAAGGAGGACTTGATGAAGTTGCTGCAATCAATCTATGGCTGTAAGCAATGTTTTGTCCTCATTAATATAATTTGCTTGGCCTGTTTCTTTCTAATTCGTGTTCAATCTCACATGAATTTGTCTCTTTAGTAGATAGATCTATTTCAGACTAATATCAATAGAGTAGGAAGCGATCGTACTTTGTTTGTCTACAGGATCCATCGAGGAGTGAAAGATTGGAGCTCAACTCGAAGCGTTCAGGGACAAACGTCGATAAAGAGGTACTGTTATTCTCCTTCCTTCTCATGTATTAGTTTGTATAGATTTGAAAGGAAGTCAGTGTCCATGTTAAGCACTTTCTGTCTTAAAGTTAGGGTCTAGCTCTTTGAGGTGATCTACCTGTCCGCAGGGAGATTTTCCTACAACAGAGTTCATGCAAGTTGTACATATAGTCTGCAAGGAGTACGTTGACAGAGTCTCTTTGGACTCAGAAATATGAGGAAAGATAGTGTGGAACTTTCCCTTTGCAATGAGTGCAAAGAGACTGTTGCAAGGTGTGCACAATCGCTGTGAGAACTTAAGTCTTGCGTGAGAACCTACTAAATATGATGCAAGTGTTCAGCCCAAGTCTTACTATAAATGAGAATGTCATCCAGATACAACACTACAAAATTATTGGTGAATGGTTGCAGGATATCATCCATCATCCTCATGAAAGTGGCTAGAGAATTTTTCAACCCAAATGGCATGACCAACCATTCAAAAATGACTTCCTTTGACTTGAAGGCAGTTTTCCATACATCTATTTGTTCTATCGGGACCTGGTGATATCCAAACTTTAGGTCAATTTTACTGAAGTATTTAGCCCTCGTGAGTTGATCAAGGAGGTCATCGATTCGGGGAATCAGGTACCATTTTCTGACTGTGATTTTATTCAGAGCTCGATAATAATTGCAAAGTCACCATGTTCCATATTTCTTTTGTACCAACACAATTTGGCTCCCACAAGGTGATGAGATGGGATGGATGTGCCCCTTGTGGAGCAGTTCTTGGATCTATCGCTTGTTCTCCTCATTCTCTAACAAAGAGATGCGATAGACTGGCCCATTGGGCAGCGGTGCACCAGGGGTCAGATTGATGGGGTGCTTGACCTGGCAGTGCAGAGGTACCTCGATAGGTGAGGAGAAGATATCTGAGTACTCTTCCATGACCTTATCTACTTGCTTCTACTGTTTGGAGAGTTCGGCTGCAAAGACCTTAGATGTGGCTGTGATATTTCGCTTATTCTGAGAGTGAATTAAGAAGAAGATAAACTTCCCCATCTGAGAGATGACCTTCCTGCATTTCTTAGTAGAGATCAAGGAAATAGCACTAGGTGGGACTGCCTTAGGTATCCTATACAATTTCTTGTTCAAAGTAATAATAACACTGTTATCACTATAATCTCATCCACACATGGTTACAAGAACTCAACATCGTCAAACAGTAATGAAGTCATTCATGGCCCTGAATTAATCTCACAGCATTCAAAAAATGGCAAAAACTATACAAAGTAGTGAAAAATTGAAGAGCGCTTTGCAGACATTGGTTGCGCATGCACATGTGTGGAACAGGAACGTAGAAAGCACGTATATGCGCACGATGCATGATTGTTGGCGCAAAAAGTCACGCACCTGCTAAACAACACATTTATGAAAGTGGTCAGCCTCCCAACCACTTATGGTTCAGCTCCCAAGCCAATTTGACCCTCAAATCTGGGCTGAATCTGACTGGTGGGTTGGTCAAAGACCTAATAATGCCCTAAATGGATTATTTTCACACTACAAAGTAGTTACACAATAACCCAATGCAATGCTATAAAAATCCATGAATGCACCTCATTTTCTCAAGGAATTCAAAGTAATGTTATGATGCCTATATTGTTTTAAGGACCCCATCCTTGACAAAATCACTTTGGCACCATTACATTGGACAATCCATCTCACCATTGAGTGGATTTGTAAGGAGTTCTTTCATCACCATTTTCATTTTCTTTGTTGTAAGAAGAGCCAACTAGTGAGGGTCCAAGAGCCTTCCCTTGGAGGAAGAAGGGACTCATAGTCCCCTTTCTTCTTGGTGCTTTGTTTTTATCAATAGATCAGCCTCAAAACATTGGTGACATGGGTCTTTTTGTTCTTTTCATTGCTATGTCCCTATGCTGATGATTTTAATTTTTATTGTATCTATTAGTTTAATTCTTAGTTATAGTTTTTTTTTCTCTTTCTCTAACTCTTTTCTCTACAGTTGTCCTACTCAGCAGACCCAACTGGGCATGAAAGAACCTCTTATTTTCTCACCAAGGTGACGAAAGAGGCGCAATAGATTGGTGACTCCACAGTGGTCCAACTGCGCCACCATCCGCGGATGCAGCGTCAGCCCCCAAGCGAAACACTCGTCGGTCAACACTCTCTCTAGCACCAGAAGTTGGCCACCACTAATCCACTGGGTCGCCAGTGACCCATATACATACACAATCATCGCTGCTATACAGTGATGCGCCAGGGCATCTATAGCCGATATACTCACCACCATCCCAGACATAAAGTTATGACCTAAACAATATCTCCGCCCAATATCGGCAAGCAAAGTAGTCCTAGGCTGCACCGGCTCCGCCGGTAGGGGTGTTCCCTGAAAGGGGAACCCAATCAAGAAATATACATCCTCCACCGCAGTGAAGGGGATCTTCTCTCCTCGTACGAGGAAGTAGTGCAGCTTCGGACTCCACATCTGGATCAGGAACTGTAATAGATACTCCTGTGCCCATATCAACGAGCACTCAAAGAACTTTAGAAACCCACAAGTTGCCAAAGTCACATGCACACCAGGCTCCTCAATGGCCACGAAATCTCGCAACTGGGCCCAGTCTCGCTCTCGCCACTGCACTAGCATCATCACCGTCGTCCACCTGCAGACAACATAGATCCCTATGTCATCTCAAGAAACCATCCAAACATCAAAAGACTCATTTTTTTTACACCCCAACCTTGCCTCCTAGGCGCGGTTTTGTTACCCATAGGCACGCACACATGCACACCTATTCACTACACAGGTGCGCATGCATGCATGCATGTTCACTACACAGGTGCGCATCAGTGCACACCTGTTTTTTTCACAGGCATGCCCTATGTGTGCATGTTCACCATACAGGCACACTGAGGTGCGCGCTTGTTCAACCCATAGGTGCACACAGGTGCGTGCCTATTCAACTCACAAGCGCGCCCTTCGAGCGCACCTTAAAACCCCTCTACCATGCTCCCATGTGCGTGTATCCGATGGGAAGGCGTGCATGTATGCGCGCCTATCACCAAATTGCCCATGCATGTGGGGCCCACACCCTCTAAATCTCTCTGTATGGCCCTCTGTACATCCCCTGCCCAAAAATTGAAATCCTATTTCTATGTAGGAGGATTAGACCACTAACCTGAAGCTCACTAAACACCAATCGGATGCCTTTCCCTCTACGAATCTCCAAATCTACTCTGAAAACTGCTCGTCTAGTCACTATTGCAGCAGGTACAAACGAGGTGGCAATGTTGGCCCTACAGTTATATATAGGCCTTTTTCCAAAATTCCACTCACCATTCTGGGAGCTCACGGTGTCCATTCTTCAATCCGTCTTCAGCCACGGGATCAACATCCCATCATCTACATCATGGAAATTCCTAGGCCTCTTTTCATCCTGAGTCCCTGGGGCGCCTTTTTTATCCATGGTCAGGTACGCATGCCCATATTTCATGCTTATCAGATACATGCTCATATCTTCGATTCTTTTCAGATATTGTTCACTTTGGGTATTTGGTTTTCATGTGTGCAGGTGCTTGATCATCATCCATCGACACAACCCCTTCAGGTATATACTCAGCACTGGCATGTAGTCTTTCCCGTTGTATCGCATTTACATTTCCAGTCACACCCTCTGATATTGGCCTCTAGGATCCCCATTCCCAGCTCTGCAATTGTCTCAGGATAAATTCGTGAGAGCGAACACAGACCAATCTCCCTAGATCCACCTGGATCTAGAACAAAACGAGACAGAATACTACTCTTTCCCTAGATCTAGATTATTGAATGAACTAAGAGAAATGGATAGTGGACATAC
>JZKD02S1565002.1:271204-284353 GCA_000966675.3 Picea glauca
CCTCTGATTGTGCCACGTGTCCCTGGGTGACGTGGTCTACCGACGTGAGTTGGATCAACGGTCTAGATCTCATGTTGATCTGACGGTTCAGATTCAGTCGGGATTTCGCATATCGTGAAATCAGGGTTTTCGTTGTCATTGTTCTTTGCATTATGAAGTCTCGATCCCCGAACCTCCGATGTCTTATCTCCCTTGCAACTTCTGCAAATCTGACGGCTAATGTTCTTTCGGGAAATTTGAATAAGATCCTACGGTCACTGACTCTCCTCCTCTCGATTATTACTGCGTTGTTATTCATCACTGCGACCACACGTTCTTGCTATCAATGACAAGTATACGCTGATTTGCTTTCTGATAACTAAAATTGCCAACAAACTTTCTTTGTGGTTCCTTTTCCTTTAAATGTTTGTTTTCTATTTGATTAATCTTCATTATTCCCCTTATTTTTCTTATGAGGACATTTTTTAGAAAAATTACCAATACCATCACAATTAAAACAAATCAATGGAAGCTTACCTTTACATCTATCGTTGGTTCCCTTGTTCAATATCTTGACAAAATTGTTCATTTCTTCATCATCTTCTGAGATGTCACTGTTGCTACTATGTTCTTTTTCTTTCTTCTTTCCCTTTTGCTTTGACCTTTTGAATTCTTTGAAAGCTACTTCTTTTATATTTGGATTTTCCTATTCAATTCTCATTTCATATGCTGTGAAGATTCCATTTAGTTCATCCATGCTTATTGAGTCTAGATCTTCTCTTTATTCTAGTGTTGATATCTTAGGATCAAATCTCATAGGAAGAGATCTTAGTACCTTTTGAACAATTACAGATTCTTTAATTTATTCTCCCAATACTATGATTGCATTTACTATTTAATCGACTTGTAAGAAGTAAGATGCAATATTCTCATCTTCCTTCATCTTTAGTTGTTCGAACTGACCTCTGTAAGTTTGAAGATTTGTTACTTTGACTTTTGAATCTCCTTCATAAATCTTTTGAAGTTTGTCCCAAATCTCTTTAGCAGATTTACAATTCATAAATTTGGTGTATACCGATTCACCAAGACCATTCAGAAGTGAATATGTGGCTTTGGAATTATTTTGACTGAGTTTTATTGCTCTTTCACTTGTTGGAAGAATTGTTGGTTCTTTGTATCCATCTACTATAGATTGCCAAATTTCAAATCCATGTTCCTGTATATATGTTTTCATCCTTCTGCTCCAAAATGCATACTTTTGTCCATAAAACTATGGTATTCCATGTTTATACATGTCGTTTCTCTCCATGATCTACCTTTCAATGGTTAAATTGATTCTTGAAGGAACCGACTCTGATACCAATTGTCGGATTACTAAGAGGGGGGGTGAATTAGTAATAGAGAAATAATCCTTTTTAACCACAAAATGCAAGTTTTATATCAATGTAGCATTATCATCCAATAGTTGTAGAGTAAATAAACAATGAACAGATGAGAAATCATACGCATACATAGTACACCAAGCTTTTTACATGGAAACCCAAAACGGGAGAAAACCACATAATAATTTTTCTTATATGTCTTTAAGAATTACATTCATCGAAAGCACCAACTTCCTTTGTTTTCTAGCTGCAACTAGAAGGAGGCTCCAACCCCCTAGTTTCTTAAGCTAAAACTTGAGGGAAGCTCTGACTCCCCAATTCTCTGGTTATAACTAGAAGGAGGATACAATCCTCTATGTTCTCCAGCTACAACCAAAAGGTGGCTACACCCACCTATCCTTGCCCCATCCAATATCCCTGAAATATAAGTAGAATGATGGAACCAATGTCAAACTATGAATGTGATATATATTGCTATAAACCTATACTGATCAACCTACACCAAACAACCTGTACCAATTTGTACCAAACAACCTATAATCAACATGTACCATAAACAAGTGCATCAACCATGAACCAACCTGTACCTCAACCTGTACCATCAACGAGTTCATCAACCATGCACCAAATATGTACCAATCATGCATCAAATACACATAAACTATGAATAGTAAGTATGTACCAACATCATCAACTATACACCTCATGTATGTGCCAACTCATCAACTACTTGTCTCAACCTTGTACCCAACATGTACCTCAACCAAAATCCCTCATCAATTTCATCATCCAAATCTGATTTTTAACTATGTAATAGACCTGGTATATATGATTACATACCTACAAACCTTCCTCAAGTTTAACAACAAGAGACTAACATCTTCATCAAACTTTACTTTAGTCTCACATGACTAATTTTGGATTAGTCAACAACCCTAACTTGAAATAATCATAACTATGTACTTGTAATGAAGAAAGATCTGAAAATAGTACAAAATGTTTTTCAATGTCTTTTATGCAATTCCTCCAGGTTTCACTACTTTTGACCTCTCAGAAAAGGAGTTATAGAAAAAATGGCATACCTTGTTGAATTCTGACTTATTCTAGAGAGAGAACTTGTAGAGCGTTCCCCGCACAGAATATTTGTTTTATGGATATGAAAATGTTACACAGAATACTATAGACTATACTCTAACCAATAAATTTCATCTTACTTAATTTGGATCTGTTATGAATAAGTTATGACATTTTTACCCGAAACACTTGTTTTAGACTAGTTTCAGGACTAGCCACAAACCCTATTTTCCACGGAGTGTAGCTACCAAAATACAATGACCCACAAGCTTAAAGTTTTATCACAACTATTTGGTTATGTTTCCTCAATGGCCTCCCAATTTCACAGTTTGAATCATTCTAGAAAAAAAATTATTGCGAAAATGGTGAGATGACCTGTAAATAACATACCTTAGAAAGCATCATCAAAAGAATTTATCCTCCCTTGAATTTCAACCTTCTTTACTTCACCTTCCCTATGAAATTTGGCTTACATATCCTTTGGTTACCTCAGACACTTGTAGATATTCAATATTCTCAATTGTGATTAAAATGAGAGAGCCTTGCCTCTTATTTATACTTTCATGTAGCTTCCTCAAAGGGTTACCTTTTAACCATCTTAACCCACTTTCCTTATTTTAGGGTTAACCCACTTCTAACCACTTGTCCACGTAGTAATTTATCCATTAACTTTATTATTTAAATAATTTATTTTGTATCCACTTTGACTTATAGTACACTCATCACTTCACTTTATTATTTACCTCCTAAAATCTCTTAAACCACTTTCCTTATTTTAGGGCTAACCCACTTCTAACCACTTGTCAACTTAGTAATTTCTCCATTAACTTTATTATTTAAATAATTTATTTTTTACCCGCTTTAAATTATAGTACACTCATCACTTCACTTTATTATATAAATAATTTCTTCTTTGCAACCACTTTGACTACTTTGACCTGTTGGGGCTTCTAGATGAATCGTGAGGGTTCTCCAACTTCATATGGCCATAACTCTTTAACCATGAGGAGTTATGTGATGTTTCACATACCACCGGAAATGGAATGACATGTAATATCCATACAGAATAGTCTTACCTTCAAATATATTAAAAATAATACCATTATACATCAAAAAACTTGGGTCCATTACCCAAACCTTTGTGCTACCGGAATTCTCTACCAAAATTTCTTCAAGGGTTGATATCAATGAAAACCAACCCAAATAATCAATATCCTGGGTGGGATCAATTCAATGGAAATGAGTGCAAGAGGAGGCTCCTCAAAATCAGATCGATTCCTCCTAGTATCAGTTGGATCCCCAACAAGATATTATGCATCCTGAAGAGTAGTCTTGGCCCACTTGGGCCTCTGCTCTGGCTCTGCATCTATATCTGCATGAACTAACTTTGAATTTGAATGTAATGACTCTATATCTAGATCATATGAATCCTATGAATCATAACTCTCATCTAAAGAAGATTCAACATGCGCTTGCTCAGGATGTCTGACGGTTGGAAAAACAAAAGTGTTTGCATGAGGTTGTTGAGGTACATGCGAGACACTTTCGTCGAATTGGACACTCCGCTCAATGATGAGCTGGTCTGAGGAAATATCAATGAGTCTGTATCCCTTCACAACGTAGGGGTATCCACCAAAGATAACTCTTTTCTCTATGGATCAAGTGCCTTCCTCTTCTCAGAGGGAATCCTGGCCCATGCATGTGAACCGAAAATAGGAGAGTGGGTCACTTCCAGTTGGAGGTCGCTCCAAGCCTCATAGGGGGTCTTATCCTTAATATATCTATGGGGAGATCTATTTTGTATGTAGGTTGCACAATTAAGTGCTTCATCCCATAGTCTTTGTGAAAGTGACTTTCCATGTAGCATGCAAGATGCCATCTCTTTTAGAGATCTATTTTTTCGCTCAGCAAATCTGTTTTTCTACGAAGTATAGGGAACCATGTGATGCAATTGAATCCTTGCCTCATGAAAAATATTTTGTATCTCATGGTTGACATACTCTCCCTTTTTATCTGTTTGAAGGATTTTGATTTTCTTTCCTAACTGTATCTTAACAAGGGCTTTGAAATCTTTGAGGTGTTGAAAGACCTTTGATTTTTACATGAGAAATAAAATCCATGTGAAGCATGATAAATCATCAACAAAAATGAGCACTTACCTTGATTTATTGATTTATGGATGTGGAAAAAATCCCATGAGGTCACTATGGATCAAATCTAAAGGAAAGGAAGCCTTTTGAGTCTTTCCTTTGTCGAATTTCTCTTGCGGGTGTTTCACAAGAACACATCCCTCACAAATTCCTTTGGAGAAGTGGATGTCAACTAGAGCATCAACCATTCTCTACTTGTTAATTTGTTGCATATATCTGAAATTTAAGTTCATGAACCTTGTGTGCCATATCCTACTTCTTTCATGATCATGGTAAGCAATACTAGAGAATCTGGTTCAATAAATTAAGAAAATGTGTAGAGTCTAAATTGATGATTTACCTCACTGGTAGAAACCCTCAAATTGGTTTGAATGTCATGGATATCCACTGCATCAGGTGTGAATATGAATCTCTTTTGATAGTCGTAGTTTTTCATCAGATATACAGAGATAAGACCGATGGAAATTTTGGGAATGTGTAGCACATTCTTGAAGCTTCTGTTTGTGATTTCAATTCCTCCTTTGTCAGTGACCTCAAATGGAGAGTTGTCCCCCGTCAGAATAGGAGGACCTTTTCATGCATACAATGAATATTAGACTTCTTTTGTGGCTTCCATGTGGTGTGATGCACCTAAATCTATGATCCAAGCATCCAGAGAGGATTTGATGGCAATCAAAGCATGACTAGAATTGCCTTTCTTGGCATTCTGGTCTTCTGGCTTCTTCTTCTTGGAACCCTTGGGGATGTGATATCCAAGGTTGTTTTGTTGAATAATTTGGTCCATTTGATCTATCTATTTCTTCATACATGAGGATTATGGATGGAATCATTTATGGCAGTAAGTGAATTTATCCCTTTTTATTCCCTTTCCACCTTTGGATCTGGAGGCATTGTTGAAGGGTGTTGTGTCTGTTTCGTCACTTGGGTGAGAAAAACAAGGGCACTTACAAGTCTAGTTGGGCCTTCTAGATAAGACATAGGTTATTGCATGAATTATATAATAAAATCACATGAAATAAATAAGAAAATAAACTAAAAACAACTAAGGAAATAAAACTAAAAAATGGATAAGTAACTTTGAACCAAAATCAATCAACCAAAGACCAAGATTATGCCACCAATGGATAACTATATTAGTTGGAAAAACACCATAGAGAAAGGAGGAATTATGGATCCCCTCTTCCTCCTTGGGAGGGCTCTTGAGTTCCCTGTTGGAGATTTCTTCTTAAAATGATAAACAAGAAAGAAAATGGTGAAGAAATTCAAGCCTATTCCCTCAAGAGGTGAGAGGAATGGCCTATTGGAATGTTGCTAGAATGCTCCAAGGAGAAAAGAGGATTCTTAAGGGAGGATTGAGGTAGCATAAAAATACTATAAAAATATTAAATTCATAGTGCACCCATGGCCTCCATTTATAGCATGTCTTCAAGGAATCATTCAACTGGTTCTTGGTGTGAACAAGGGGCCCTTTAGGGAACCCTTTGGTCCTTGACCAACCCCCCCTTTAGTGATTCAACGAATGTCAATTTTTTGTCTAGTTGTATAGTTTTTGCCTCTTGGAAATGCATTTTTCATGTTTCAGGTGAATGAATAGGGTTTGGAACTGTTGTATTTCTGTAACCATTTGCATGCAATGCTGCAGACGAAATTTTAGTGATAAAAGATGCCCCCTGATGTGTGAGGTTAGGAGCATATGTATAGCCGAAATACATCAATGTTTCTTCTACGAAGAGTACCATTGTAATGAAGAGTGCTGATAAGAACTGCAAGATCAATCCTGACGAAGGGAGAGGGGAAACTGTGAGACCCCAAATATTTCTCTAGGAGAAAAATGAAAATTTGTATACAAACGAGGTGGGCATGCCCCATGCTCGTGTCATGTAACTAAAAAATGTATGACAGTAACTGAAGTTGTATGCTGATGTGCATAACTGCAGCGCCCTCCGGGGTAGTTTGATAATGGAAGATGACAATTTTGATGGTGAAAATACTATGAAAAGAGGCAAGGATGCATGTAAGAAGTGTCGATGACTCATAGGCATTGATGGCCTAACAAATTCAGAGGTCTTCGGCTAGTGTAAAACAACTGCAATAGTCACATAGTAAGACCCACTGTAACATGATATTTTGTTGAAGTTGAATGTTATGGGGGTCAATGACATCAAAGAGAAATGATGGTTCTCTCTGTGTCATCTAAGACTCCTCATGAGTCAAGATATTGTCTCCCTTCTAGAAGCTGTGTTGATGTCGACAGAAAGGGAGATGTGAATTCAAGAAGCAAAGAGCTTCATGAAATCCACTAGATAATATCAATAACTGATAGGGAATATGAATGAAGTCGAGAGGCAGTGAGACTCAAGACTACCCTTGGTTGGGGGTATGTTTGAAGGATGATTGGAAACACTCGTGAAACTGTATCTAGCATCAGGGGGGCGACTAGACATGGGGTTGAATTGTGCCAGAGGCATGAAAAAGTGGAAAAACTCAGAGATCAAGGGTACATGGACTGTGGGATACTCATGGTTTATGGACGATGTCAACATGAGTAGAGGATAGTGAAACATGGGTTGCTTTGCCAGAAAAAGAAGGTCGTCAAGGGTGACAACAAAAAGATAAGTAAATTCTGGAAACAAAGGATTTTTTCAATTACCAAATAAATAAAGAATAATTTGGAATGAGTGTACAGATACATAAATGGATGCCCCCTTGCAATATGGCTTGGCCTATGAGGGCGCAAGTTGTGTGAAGAACTGGTGGAAGATGGGGGGCCCATGGGTGGGTTTTTGTATGAGGTAAATGAATGGAGGGAAATCTGCATATGGGAAATCTGATGGTGGATGAAATGGAGGGTAATGATACTGTGGAGGTGCAGTAAAAAATAGAACCATGATGAGGTAACCTGGGAGTCCATTGGGAAAGCTAGAAAAATGATGAGAAGGAGTATGTGGTTGATTCTCGGAAATGCGTATGACTCTCAAGACTCCCATCACTAGGGGGTGAAATAAGCATGAGTGTCAAAGTGCCAAGGGGGACTATGAATGGGACAACTCATGTGGGGGAGAGTGTTACCGAGTGATAGTACCAAAATGCAGTGGAGGTGACTATAATGTAGATCTAGATGTAGGGACCCTAAAGGAAAATGTCAGAAGGTGTGACTGGGAGATGCAATTGATATTCAGAGAGAATGATTACATGTTAGTGTCAATGATATACCTAAAGGGGCTACACTGGTTTGTTATGACCAAGTACCTGCACACATTAAAATTGAATACCTAACGTGAACAATATATAAAGCTAAAGAACATATAACAGTTATTTGATAATTTTGAACATGAGTAGGCATACCTGAACGTGATTTGAGAAAAATGCTCCCCAGGGGCCAAGTGCAGATGGTAACTTAGGGAGTGTGACTATGTAGGCATCGAGACCCTGATCTCATGGCTGAAGATGGATCGGGAAACATAGATTGTGAGCTCCTGTAACTGAGTGTGGAAGTTTGGGAAAAGGGACTATATATGGTTGTGGGGCCCATAATGCCACCTCATTTGTACTCGCTCCTATAGTGAGTTGACCAGAGTATTTGGAGGAGTTTTGAAGATTACGATATTTCGAGCCGACCGATCCAGGATTTTCGAGAGTCAGGTTAATGGTCCCATCCTCCTGCATAGTAGATAGTTTCTATTTTGTAGGTAGGGGTTGTACGGATGGTTGTAGTAGGGTAGGTTCAGGGGTGGGCCCTCTAATGCGTGGGAGAAGGAAAGATAACCACACTAATATGCATGGGTATAATTCCATCTCATGTGCATGATGTAGTAAGAGAAGGAAACCATGCACGTGAGTGGTGTAATATGGGACAAAGCATCGTAAAAAGTTGGCCTTGCCTTGTAGGCTCTGCAGTTGGCGCAAATTCCTAGGTGGTGGAATTTATGTAATAGATTGGACCTTGAGAGGATCCACTGTGATGTTGTGTTGGGAGACTATGAACCCAAGGAGGCCTCTGACGGTGGTGCAAAATACACACTTGAGGGGGTTCAAGGGGATATTGTACTGGTGACATCGTTGAAAGACAACTCGTAAGTTATCTAGATGTTGAGTTTGTTTATTGGACCAAGCAGTGAGGTCGTCCAAGTAAGCGAGGATGATGTGAGAAAGATCATGGAAAACATAATTCATGGCTCATTGGAATGTATCACCTATGTTTTCTAGTCCAAAAGGCATGACATGATAAGAAAAAGTACCCCATGGGGTGGTAAATCTAGTTTTATACTGATATGTTGGATGGATTTGGATTTGATTGTAGCCGGAGAATCCATCCATGAAGGACAAGGCCTCATGGTCAGCATAGTCATTGATAATTTGGTCGATGAAAAGTGGTTGGGAAGTTGTCGTTGGGACAAGCGTGATTGATATCACGGAAGTTAGTGCAAACATGAATAGTTCCCTGTTTTTTTTTTAACGGGGATGAGGTTTTAGACCCATGAGCTATACGCAATGGGGTAAATAATCCCTACAATGCTTAACTTGTCAATTTCTTCTTTGATATCTGTGGCTTTAGATGGGTGCAGTGGGAATTGATTTTGACATAATGGGGCAACATTAGGCCATGTGTCAATGTGATGTTCAACTATAGAAGGATCGAGGTTAGGCATCTCTGTATATGACTAGGAAAAAATATCTCGGTAGTCTTGAAAGAAAGCTTTGTAAGCTGTGAGTTCCTTAGGGGAGCATGCGACATCAATGGTTATTTTCTCTACAATTCCGGGTTTGATGGAAATGTCGATTTTGATAATGGGGGGAATATTGGTCATGTTTCCTTCTTCAAAAGCATCAGGGGCAGAGATAGGGTTGTTGAACCAGTATACATGCCATGATGGGATAAAATCCTTAGTTTCGATTGCACATATGGAAACTTGGATAGGAGGGTCAAAGGCTTCCTGTGAGAGAAAAAACACTCTGTGATGGAGCGCATTCTATGGGCAATCAGGGGTAGTTAGTTCCTCCAGGATGTCTTTGTCACAGTGGAAAATGTGAGAATATAGAGGATCCGAGGAGGTAACAGGGGTGGTTTTCATCTTATGAACGTCTTCAAGTGGCGAAGACGTATAGGGGGTATCAAAACTATGGTGTGATGGCTCGCTTGACATAAACCAAATGTCCAGACATTGTGGGGTGTCAACTATGGTAGGGGGTAATATTTCCTGCGGGAAATGAACCAGAGAAATGAGAAGATTTGGGGGAATATCCTCAGACATTCTATCCATGAACCATGGAGGGGTGGGAAGTGACTCAGCTTCAGGGGATGTGATGTCAACATTATCTAGAGAAGGGACACGGGGACTCAGTTGCATTACATGAGGTAAGATGGCTGAATGATTTTGAATAAGGGTTATTTGACGATACATATATTTTATGATCAAAGGAAACTGGTATGTGAAATCACCAAGTGAGTCACAAAGAGAGCAAGGTAACCTCATCCATTTGGGGACTGAGTTCGAGACATAATGGATGTCCGTGACGTGGGTACCCAAAGGTGTTGGTGGAGAGAGATCTTGCTAAAAGGTTTGGCGTACCATTGTTAGCATCTGTCGAAACTAAGGTAAAACTGGGAAATGATGTGTTGGCCCTTGGTTATGGAAGCAAGAAATGATAAAGGAAGAAAAGGTGAAATATGAACTGTGTCGAAGACACGGTGACTATTACTGGGTCAAAGTGAGCAAAAGAGCAAAAAAGATGGAGCGAAGTAAGCCAAAGCAAGCCATTGGACAAGGAGATCGAGGATGAAAAATCAGCAAGGAAGAAGGATCATGGACAACTCAACAAGTAGAAAAAGACATCATTGGATACTTTGGAGCACCTTGCAACCGGGAACTAAAGACAGGCTGGCGAAGCCCGGAAAACGTGGGTCAAGTTGACCTAGGGTTTTAGACACCTAGGGTTTTGGTATCTAGGGTTTTTACACCTAGGTTTCGGCCTAAGGATGTCAGCGAGATATTCTAATGTATAAATAAAGGTCAATAGGACCTGGGTAAGGTTGTTGTTATTGTCACTATTGTTCAATATAGTTGTATTGTTGTTGTGAGTGATTCTTATTGTGTGAGAGAGAAGTGCTAAGTGCGAGAGCCTTCTGGTATTGTAAGATCTTCAGCTGGGTGTGAAGGTCAAGTCCTGCAGTTGGGTGCACAGGAAGGGGAAAGAAAGAGAGAAAAAGAAAGAAGATCTGCTAGCTAAGAGTGTAGACAAGAACGGTATGATTTACCTTAATATATTATAAGCACAATTTTGTGGACGTAGCCCTAAAGAGAGGGTGAACCATGTATATATTGTGTCGTATGTGTGATTGATGCTCTGATATTTGTCGTTGTTATACTGTTATTACATTGTTGTGTTAGATCAGATCCATAGTTGTGTGGAGTAGATCTAAGAAGATACTTGATATATGATTGTTGTGTTTCTCCTGTACTACATCCACTTGATATTCCCTTTGGTTGTAGACATCTATGTCCTAAAACCCTATCATAGTTGCTTCAAGTGACACTGCATTTGCCTCGCAGGTGTTGCTGAAAGGGTTAGTAACTAGGGCTTGTTGGTGCTCTCTTGGAGCTGAACCCTGGGTCTGCCCCTGTGCCAACAAATGGTTCTATTGTCGAGACTGGAATCTTCTTAAGGGAATGTCAAGGTGGTTTCCATCGAAGACAGAGATTCAAAAGTGGATAGAGGATCAAGAGAAGGACTTCGTCGAAGCCCAAAACAAGAACCCTAATCTAAGTACAAAATATTGGTTAGGAATATATATCTTCACCTATATACATGATATTTTCTTTGGAGGAATCCATCAGGAGCTATATGAGTGGCTAGCTAGGTTAGCAAATACCCAGATTGAGATCAGATCTAGAACTCATGTGGTTTGGATGTCAGCGTTGATCCAAAAGCTAAAGAGAGTCGATAAAAATATATCACGAGCAGTAGATCACTGGTTCGATAGCACCATTGGAGGGTACATCACCAAGTTTGTTGTTGACAGAGTAGAGTCGTATAGCCAAGCTGAGAGATATTTATTCAAGGGACCCAGAGGGAAATTTCTACATTTCCTGAAGTTGAGAATCAAGATGCTATTGCATGAGAAGAACATCTTGAAGATACAGTATATTGGTTAGATTTGAAGAGGCTAATGTTAAAGAATTTGGACAACGACAGTGACACCGAAGCTGGACATACACACAGTGGGAGAGTGTTCATAGAGGTCCATATCGCAAACCTGTTCAATAAGAACTACAGGGACGAGGGTTTCTACAATGGAGAAGAGGCAGATATGATAAACAAAGAGCATTTAGAACCTGCTAGGGCAGAGGAAGGGAAAGTTGAAGAACCTCACCGGGACGAGCCAGAAACCTCAGGAACTGCACAGACTGTTGAAGTAAGTACTATTATCCCTCTTGTTGTTTCAGCAGCATTACTCAATCAAAGTAATCAGATTCACCAGAGCATTCAGAGAACTATCACTAGTAGTCCACCACATACTCAGTCAGGAACCCTAGGAAGGTCTATGGCAGATGAGATGAGGCTCCCTATATTTAGGGGAGATGGATATGAAGAACTTAGTCAACATTGGTTCCTATGTGAAGATGTGTGGAATATTAAGACTGTCACCGAAGAAGATATCAAAAGAACCCAGTTCAGTACCACTCTGAGGGATCGTGCGCTAAGCTGGTACATCAAACTTGTCCAAGGACTTGCACAACCTAAGCCATTGAATGAGATAAAGAATGCATTGATTGCAGAGTTTAAGAAACCTAAATCGGAGTCACAATGTATTACAGAGATGAAAGAGATCAAGAAGAAGGTAGTCGAACCTGTTTGGGAGTTCGATCAGAGATTCAAGACCTTAATAGGTCGACTGAATTTTCAGATCCCAGATGATCAAAACAAGGAATGGTTCATTGCTGCCCTTTTACCACACATCAGAGTTCCTTTGATGTAGTAGAAGATTGCTTCGCAGGCTAAGGTGACGGAGATCGTCATGAATCTCGAATCAACCCCTATGGGAGAATCCAACTTAGGTATGAGTCATATATTAAGTCATCTAACTAGTTTATCTCTATAGGTTGAAGATATGAAGAAGACAAGGGAAAAGAAAAAAGAGAAGACATCTGGTGTGTTAGGTGCATATTAGAAGTCCATGACAAGGAGCATTGTTCCCTGTTTCATGAATACTTGGCCTTAGGAGCTCCGAGCCCTTTGAAGCAAGTCACATTACCCTAGTATGACCTCATTATTAAGCAGGGCATGATGATAGGGATTGTAGAGCTTATGACCTCATGCATGAAAGGTCAAGATACATATACAAAATTCAAGGAAAAGTACAACAAGAAGAAAACACTACACAGTATAACTCTCCAAGAAGAGGAAACTTCAATCCTCGTGGTGGATTTAGAGGACAAGGATGAGGAGGAGGTAGCTACAGCTTCCAAATGTAAAGGGAGGGATAAACCTCCAAGAGGAAGATACAATCCTCCAATATCAAGAGATATTTGAACTCTCTATCCTTGCCCCTTCCTTCCACCCAA
>JZKD02S1565002.1:284935-302578 GCA_000966675.3 Picea glauca
TCTCCTCAACCATGAGGATCCATGTGACATGCCACATACCACCGGAAACAACATGATGTATACTATCCATTCATGGGTGTTGTATATGCATGTGTATTTTCCTTCATGTCCAAATTCCTTTATCAGTCTTGCGGTCCAAAACCCATGACTAGGGTTGACATCAATGACAACAATCAATCTTCCAACACCTAGTGGTGTGTGTTGAAGACTTTTCACTTACAGTTGAAAAAATATTCAAGATGGGACCTGATGAGATATTAAGGAGGTTTGTTATGGATACAGAGTGACCATTAATCCTTGCAGAAGCTCATGAAGGCATCACAAGAGGACATTACGTAGGGAAAGTGACTGAGTAGAAGGTTCTGAGAGTTGGCCTTTGGTGGCCTACCTTACACAGAGATGCTAAATATTATTCCAGAGCCTACGATGTGTGCATTGGTAAACCGTCCAAACGAGATGAAATGTCATTAACACTACAGCTGACCCTACAATCCTTTGATAAATGGGCCATTGACTTCATGGGACCCATAAATCCACCCAAAAAGTGAACAGGAGAAAGGTACATCATCACTGCAACAGAATACTTAACTAGATGGGCTAAAGTCAGAGCAGTTAAATACTGTAGTGCAACTACAGTTGCGCACTTCATATTTGATGACATCATAACTAGGTTTGGATGCCCCAAGATCCTTATGAGTGATCAAGGCACACATTTCATCAATAAGACAGTTGAATCCCTGACTGAGGAATTTGCAGTCCACTTTCAGAAGAGAACACCTTACCATCCACAAGAAAATGAAACAGTGGAATCATTCAACAAGATCTTAGAGACAGTGCTGATGAAAATTTGCAGTGTGACCAGGGATGAATGGGACTTCAGAGTACTCGCAGTACTATGGGCCTACATAACCACTTGTAAGAAGCTAACGATGCAGACTCCTTTTAAGTTTGTTTATGGTCTTGAAGTTGTTGTCCCAATGGAATACTTGGTGCCAAGCTTAATAATTGTTTCCTTCATAGACATGGATGACACTGGTGTTGTTCAAGAGAGGCTCCCACAGTTGGCCGAACTCGAAGAAGAAATATTTATTGTAGGATTCCATCAACAATTTCAAAAGGAAAGAGAGAAGGCCTATCATGCCAGGCACATCAAGAAGAAGGCCTTCAAGAAAGGTGACTTAGTACTGGTATATGACAATAAGTTCCTGAAGCATCTTGGGAAGTTCAAAATGCATTGGCTCAAGCCATACGATATTGCCTCTATTACAGATGGAGGAGTTGCTCAGCTGAAGACATTGAACGGAGAATGGAAGGAAGGTTTGGTGAATGGAAGTCGACTAAAGTTGTACTATGACAACTAGTTGCCTCGCAACTCTTAGTAAAAGCATGAAGAAAAGTGTCTAGGTACCAAGTGCAGTTGAAGCTGGTTACCAGACACAGAAAATACATTATGCACAAGGATGGAGAGGAGGCATAAAGTAGAAAGCAAAGGCTGGACTATACAGTTTGCAGTCTAAGTAACACAGAAGGATCAGATCTGAAGTGTCTCGGGACAAGTCACAAGTGAGTGTTGGGGGCCTATTGGCCCTTGGTTATGGAAGAAAGCGAAGATCAAGGAAGAAAAGGTGAAATGTGAACTGCACGGAAGACATAGTGACTGTTATTGGGTCGAAGTGAGAAAAAGAGAACAAAATACGAAGAAAAGTAAGGAAAATCAAGTCGTTGGATGAGGAGATCGAGGATGATATATCAACAAGGAAGAAGGATCGTAGACAACTTAGCAAGCATAAAAAGACATCGTTGGATACTTTGGAGCACCGCACGAGAAGGAAGGAAAGATAGGCTCATGAAGCCCAGAAAACGTGGGTCAAGTTGACCTAGGGTTTTAGACACCTAGGGTTTTGGTATCTAGGGTTTTGACACCTAGGTTTTGGCCTAAGGATGTCGGTGATCTATTGTAATGTATAAATAAAGGTCAAGAGGACCTGATTCAGGTTGTTGTTATTGTCACTATTGTTTGATCTAGTTGTATTATTGTTGTGAGTGATTCTTGTTGTGTGAGAGAGAAGTGCTAAGTGTGAGAGCCTTCTGGTATTGTAAGATCTTCAGTTGGGTGCGAAGGTCAAGTTTTACAACTGGTTGCATAGGAAGGGGAAAGGAAGAGAGAAGAAGAAATAAGATCTGAGAGAGCAGACAAGAACTGTATGCTTTACCTTAATATAGTATAAGCACAGTTCTGTGGACATAGCCCTAGAGAGAGGGTGAGCCACGTATATCTTGTGTCGTATGTGTGATTGATGCTTTGATATTTTTTGTTGTTATATTGTTATTACATTGTTGTGTTAGATCACATCCATAGTTGTGTGGAGTATATCTAAGAAGATACTTGATATATGATTGTTATGTTGTTTTTGCACTAGATCCACTTGATATTCCCTTTGGTTGTAGACATATCAGTCATGCAACCCCCTCATAGTTTCTTTGAGTGAGACTGCGTCTGCCTCACAGGCGTTGTCGAAAGGCTCAGTAGCTAGGGATTTTTGGTGCACTCTTGGAGTTGAACCTTGGGTCTACCCCTGTGCCAACATGATGAGTATAGTGGTCATACTCTGAACAAATGGCACACATGAATTTGGTTCACATCCCTTTACTGCCTGTAGTAGGGGACGATGTGGTAGTACTATGTGTGCTTGGTGAAGTGATGAGTGATGTGGTTTCTTGAGAGAGTTCAATCAGATTGCATAGTTTTGAAAGGGAAGGACATCTATTAGTGGGGTGTCCCTCTCTTTCATAGAGTGCACAAGGAGGTTGAACTCAGGGGGGAAGTGGAGTGGTGGGATATTTCATCTTTCGTCTTCCCCCAGTCATCGCGTTGGTGCTGGAAATTGGGGGTGAGGGTGGTGTGGCCAGAGTTAGTACTAGAATATGCATCGGGATTCCCTCTAACTGAGGAGGGAGGGATGGTTGATGAACCATCGCGGGTGGGTGTAGATACCATATAGGTATGGTGAGCACCATGTTGGGAAGGGTAAGTGTTGCAGCTACCTGAAATGCTTGTACTCTCGGTGGGGGGTAGAAGAAGGGGATTTCAGTAATGGCTTGGGGGATTGTTTCCCAAACCAAGATTTTCCCCTGGGGAAGGGTGAAATCAGGAATAAGTGGTGTCATAGTCTTCTCAGGTAATTCCTAAGGTAAAATTTCTTCAACTGGTGAGATGTCGAGGGGTGGAGAAGCCTCAGTGGGAGGAATGGTATCTCCAATTTTAGTTCAGTTAGAAGATATGACACACACTTGTGCTAAGGGATGTATGAGCGGTGGTGCTCCATGGTATGCCCCCAACAAGGATGGTTCGTTGAAAATTCTAGGGCCCATATCCATGAGTGTATATGTGTCAGAACTAGTGTGGACAAGAGATAAGATGTTATGGATGTTGGAGGATTGGTTAGGCTCACAATGTGAACCTTTTTCGATGGTGATGATTTTCCCATTGTGGGGGAACATCATTGTTTGAAACACAGAAAATGCCATTACCTTCATAGTGTACATGTAGCTATGGCCAAACAAGATATTGTAATCAAGCGGGGCATCGATAACCTCAATGTTGATTAGGATGTTTTTTCCCTCGAGTTCGACGGGGACATTTTGAAAGATCCCTTCAGGGGAGGATGGTCAAACATCATTAGCTTTCAAAGTGATGCCAGATGGTACTAGGTTAGGGGAGCCAAGTTTTTTCCATACAGTTTTGGACATGATGCATGTGGATGCACCTTCATCAATGATACATCGATGAATCGTGATGTTTTGAATCTTGACTGGTATCTAGAAAGCTACCAAATTAGGGAGACAAGGTTCCCCACAATCTAGATCAAATGTGATGAGTCTAGTATCAGTTGGATCGACTGCCCCCAAGGTGGAAAGAAAGGGTTTCCATTGAGTTGGATAGGTTTGGAGGACCTCCAATACTGACATGGATGCAGGGGACTATGCCATGTCATCAACCCGGCTGTATATATGTGTCGCCCTAGCCTGAGAGTTGTTGACATTCCATCGTAATGGGATGTAAGGGATAAGAATGGTGGGTTCAGTGTTAGGGCATGGAATCATCAAGGGGTTCCCGGTTGCAGCTAGAGCTGCTTCCAAAGTGGTAGGAGTAGCTTCAAGGGGTGCACTATATTGATGACTATGTGTTTGCAGAAGAATTTTTTCTTCTCTAGTGAGGAGGATATTGCGATTTGTTGGATTTCCAGGGTTTTGATACTGTCCCATTTGTGGTGGGGTAGGATGTACTTCATGTTGGGTATTCATCACACCTTGGTGTGGAATAGGGTTTTGAAACAAGAACGAGGGTGGTTGTTGCAAATATTGTTGTGGGGCCTATTGAGGGGTAGGCAACGTTGGAGTATGTGGCACATATATGGAGTCTTTCATCCATTTGAAGTCAGAAATTTGGGGGCAATGGTGAGTATAATGACCATGCTAACCACAAAGAGCACAAGGGAAGTTCATTCAGAGGTTGTTGTTGTTGTTCCTCTCTTGGCCTTTGTTGTTATTTTCCCCTTGGGGGTTTTAGTTACCCTGGTTCTGGTTTCCCCCAGCAGGTTGGTTTTGTTGGGGGTTATTTCCCCCTGGTCCTAGGTTATTATTGTTTCGGTTTTTTCCTTTATTTTTTGGATTATTCAGTTGATGGGATGGATTTTTCATATTCAACTATTCAAAAATATGAAATTTTTGAATGGGAGAGGGATAATCAAAGTTAAAACCTACATGTGGTTGTCCATGTGGAGGAGAAACCGGCTGTGTAGGATGAGGAAATGGAAAATATAGATTGTTTTGTGGCAACGATCCATAGGGTGCATAGGAAAGTGTAGTGCCTTCACTATTTCCTAGGTTATAAGATGAGGTAGAAGGGCTACCTGAACTTTGTTGAGAAGTCGGGCGCATGATGGGTGCTGGAACAGGTCCACTCATGGGTGGAGGGAGAGCAACGGGATATGGTTGCTGGTAAAAGGGAGGAGGGTAATAAGATGGCCCTCCATATATGGGTGGATATTGGGGTGTACCATACATAGGTGGTGGTTGGATGTATGGGTTGTGGTGTGTTGTGGTACCAATCAATCCATCCACCATTTGAGACATCCCAAGTTTGTCCTGGCCAAATGGTATGGGTCTCGGTGCGTCAGGTATTACCGTGTATAAGTAACCCGACTGAGAATAAATGAGGTCATACTGTTGATCCTTGTTGATGGCTTCCTCTTTGATTTGGAAGAAGGTGGATGCTACATCTTTGGCAAGGATAGAGACGAGTGATTTGAGAAACCAATCAAGAAGTTATTCTTTGGTGGTTTATGGTTTACATAAACTACGTCGTCGATGCCATTCATGAATGTGGTCGACAATATGTGTAGCTGAGGATTGTTTTCACTCAAAGAGAAGTTCTAGACCAATGTCATTGTAATATCCCCAGGTAGAGCCCCAGTTGTAATTACAAATTGTAAACTTATCTAATAGGCTGGTGAGACGAGTTATAGTAATCTAGGAGGCTTATGTGATTATTAGGCTTGAGAGCCTAGGATCCTAAGGCCAGGAGCATGTTTTGTATATGTAATTATGAAAAATCATTAATAAAAATATAAACATCGCTAGGTGTAGAAAAACCAAAAAGAAAGAGTGATGGGGGACTAAGATTCCACTAGTTAGGGTGAGGGAGGAGTCTACGTGTTTGGGGCCTAGGGGCTAAGCTAGGGGACTTACCTCTAAAAGAATAATATTTTATTATTATTCATGAAGGCTAAGGTGTACATGTTGAGTGTTGTCCTAAGTTTCTATAAAGGGAATGTAAGCTAAATGGAGCGCATGCAACTCCAGGAAGACAAGTGTCGAACTGGGCTCATGTAGTTAAAGTTGAAGTGCCAGCTTCTATTGGGCTGTTGTCCATTCTTCCATCCACATTCTAAACCTAAAACCTTCATGATCGACCTATGCATCGTTTCATAGTCACGCACCCTTAAACCCGTGGGGAAAATCGAAATACTGAGTCGTATCTCTGGGAAAAGTCTAAGTTATCCCATGTGTATCCTCTGTGAATTTCGTTTAGCTCTGGATCGACCTATGCATACCCTCACGCATATCTGAAGACAAAAACCATGAAGTCATCTTGTGTTTCCTTCCTGAGAAACCCGAGTACCCTATATTTGTCTGTGTTGTGTGTGTCATAACTATTGGTTGTTGTGGCCATGTAGTTCCTCGGTTGAGTGTGGTTTGTTGCCATCATTTGTTCCTTGCTAAGCCTTGTGGTTTTCCTCCTTGTGCTGGAAGTGATTTGAAGAGGTAGGTTCTCAAGCCTATGACTAACTCTCTCCTAGGTGAGAGAGAGTTTGCTGGGAAGTGATTTCTCCTAAAATGGAGTCCTGTAGCATCTAAAGTACTATGAGACTTCTGGTCTAGCCTTTTCTTGAATCCCAAGGTAAGGGAGGTGTACTAGCAGATGGACTTGTATTATTGAAGGTGTATCCTCCTGTGGTGGAGAAGGCATGTGGGGAATGAGGGTCTGTGTGTTTTGGGCGTAAGTGGCTCCTGCGATAAAAGATCCTTCCTGTTGCTTTGTGCAACTTCCTTGTTGTCCTTGCCTGGCCTAAGATTCCCTTGCCCTGGGTGGAGCTTAGTCCCAGCTCAGGGGTGACCCATTGCTGAGTGTGATTAGCAGCGTGGTCTATGGATGGGAGGTTCGTGGAAGGTCTGCATGCAGTTGGAGGTCTTATAATAAAAGATAATTACTGCTTTATGTTCATTTACATGTTGTGTAATGATATATATGTTGTAATTGATGAGTATTGCTTGTGTATGTTGTATATGTTGCATGTGTAGGCTTACTGTCATTTATGTGCCTAATTATGTATTCTATGCATGTTTGGTGATGCCGGAATGTTATCATGTATTTCATTGCGTATATGAATTACTGTTAGCTCCATTGATTCTGAACTGGTAGCAGTAATTTTGTGTTTATTGTGATTAAGTGTTTTAAATTCATTAAAATGCACATATATTATATAAGTGTATATTTTGTGTGGTAGCATTACCCGGTCTCTAGAGGGCCGAGGATGTTACAATATGGTATCAGAGCATGGTTACAACACTGAGCCTGAATGGGAGGGATAAGTGGTCATTAGACTCAAGGTACAAGTGGAAATTGTGTCTGGAGGAACCAATTTCAAACCTCAGAACCTTCATGAGTGCCAAGAAGTTACCTTGGTCGTGTTACGAAGCTCAAGAGGAGTAGTTGTGTCCCATCATATTTGGTAATGTTGTGAGGCATTTAGTCATGAATTCCTTTGGTAATCTACAGAGTAACAAATTTTTTTCTATGCCATAGGATCTGTTCAAAAGGAAGGGAAATCCCTTATGACTGCCAGATCTGGGGAAGGTGCAGAAGAGTTAACCCGGAAGCCCTTTGAACTTCACGACTTTAGTGAATTCTCATGCCAGAAACAAGATAAGGGCCAAATCCTGAAGCTCTAAAGTCCCAGGAGAGATCTATATCATAGATCTGGGGAGAATCCTGACCGTTAGATCTCACGACAGATCATAACTTCGAAGTGTGGCTATCGGGAGAAGTGGGATGTGTTGGTGCACAAACTTTTGAAGTCCAAAGTTTTGAAGTGAAAGGGTAGACATGGTGGGGATGGATGACATCGCCAGGGGTGACATGGAGCTTTCTAGGCATACCATGTGTCACCACCTAAGTTGGTGATACCTGTACTAGGTGGGCTCGGAGGGTAGAGAATTTCAGAATTTTAGAATCTGAGAGATTGGAAGGAAGCAAGCGTAAGAACTTTTGAAGTCTGAAACTCTGAAGTGACATGGCATAGTGATGTCACTTGGTTTGACATGGACACATAGGTTGTGCACCATGTGTCAATGGGTTTTGAACCCATAGAAGTTTGAAATTTCATATGGAATGTGACATGTGACACCCATCTAATTGGGCCATGATTAAGTCGCTAGTATTCCACCATGTGGCATTTCGTATGAGCAAGGTTAGTGGGGCTCGAGGTTATGTAACATATTTAAAGGATAGAGGACCAACACTATCATTGATCACGATAAATCAAGATCAACGACTAGAATTCATTGCGCAGATCCAAGTTGCACGGGAGTTAACTCTCCAAGGAGGTCCCGCAATCCAAACCCCAGTTTCACCGAGGGGTTACGTGTCAGTGTCAGAAGAATTGCGGTATGAAAGGTGGGTTACTCCAAACTATCATTTCATGCTCCCGCAATTAGAAGAGTTCTCAGCGATGTGACATAATGATGTCACCAAAGGTGATTTGGAATGTTTGGAGATTAACGGTTTGGGATGAGCGAATGTGAAATCCTCTGAAGTCCTGAAGCTTCAAAGTTTCGGAACTTAGATGCCTGAGGTTCTATAGTGAGTGTCAGTCATTGGATGTTAGGTAGACGTGGACTAATGATCTTCCCTACTTCGTGAGTTCATTAATCTGGAACTACGAGAGATTGTTTTGTGGTACTTTGAAAACTTCCAAAGATGAAGGCCCGAGTAATGACCTAGTGATATATCTCTTGGTCATGTCACGTGATCACATGGATTGGGGACTGAGAGAAAGGGGCTAGTTCTCGAAAATGATTAAAGAGCAGAGAAGAGCTCAGAAAGAAAATGAAATCTGAACATTTTCTTAAATCATATTTTTTTATGAATGTTGTGGGATTTGTTAAGGAATGATATCCTGACAAATTCCGGTTGACTGCATGTTGTGTTTGCAGAGTTCAGCGAGTTTCAGAAACAAATCAAATTTTCATAGGGCACTTAGGAGACACTCACAGAGATAATAGAAAATAATTTTTTTCTACATATAATGTGTTTATGTAGTTGTTCATGGTTTGAATGTGTAAAATGATGAAGTATTAAATAAGTTTCAATTGTTTCTCTTCCTTGAGTTTTCAAGTGAAAGGAGTGTGTTGGAAAAGGTAAGTTAACCTCATAGAATCTCAGGAGAGATATCGTTGAACCTTCATCAACAGAAGTGAAAGGAGTGCACATTTTCCAGAAGGAGTGCATTGACAGAGGTAAGTTAACCTTAGAGAATCTCAGGAGAGATATTGTTGAACCTTCATCAGTAGAAGTGCAAGGAATGCACAGGAACAACTCTTTGTTGAGTTCATAGAGAGATAGAGTCATTGAGAACTCTGTAGGGCTCTTCCAGATGGGCATCGAGCGAGTGCAAGTGTGCATAGAGAAAACTATTTGTCGAGTTTAGGGAGAAGAGTATCAAAGGAATATACTCACAGATATGTTGAACACTCTGTAGAAGACGCTCAGCAAGGTGTGATTTGAGCAGAAGGTTTTCAGGAGGGTACAAAGTTTTCCTTTGAAAGGAAACAAAAGGGTCGAGACTCTTAGGAGACTGAGTAAATAGAAAAGATCAGAAGAGATAACACAAGGAGTGTGTGGGAGACAGACTCATTCTAATTCCTAAAGATCAGAAGAGATAACACTTATGATAGTGAAGATGAGATCCAAGAGGCGAACTCTCGAGAGAAAGTTCAAAGGTCGAAGCCTTTGAACACTAACAAAATCTTCCAAGGCGAAAGAAGTCAAAAGCACAGGAGGAGGAGCGACAACAACCGTCAAATCAGTTGTGGGGAGGATCCTAGACCATTAGCTCAGTGTCCAGGAGAACAAAGGAAGCGCAGAGGAGAGGAACAGATCCCATCTATTGGATCTAATCATGAAGGACCATCAACCGTTGGATCCAAAGGTAAGCACATGACACTTAACCCTTGTGTGCATAGGAGAGTGGACATATCAAAGTCCTGAAGTTGTGAAGTGATTTGGGACTGTCCGATTGTTGAGGACAGGTGTCATTAAATCTTCCACTCTAGAAGATTGTCATATGGGGAAAATAAGATAGTTGAAAGTTGAAACTCTCGAGTCCCAGAGAGCATAAATCAACCGTAGTCATTGATTTGGAAGGGAGCTACGTGTTGACAGATCGTGTAGATCTAGGATCGTGTGTGGAAGGAGGAAAGAAGGTAGAAAAGGGAGGATAGATAGCAGTTGTTGATCATGGATCATCGCCAAGGGATTAGAGATCGACGAATGATATGGATTGCAGGGTCAGAACTTGCTCGGATATTAAAAATCTGAGAGCGAGCCGCAATTTATACCACAATTTTAACAAAGTGATGCGTGGCAGTTGGACGTGAATTGTGGGGAAAAAATAAGGTTGGCCTAAAACCACTCTTTCCTATGCCTGCAATCATAGTTTTCCATGAGGTCATAGCCTAGGGTCATATGAAGGAAAGGGATAATGAAAAAAGGTCTAGCGCCTTGTTGGGCCCCAACAACTCCCCCTAAATTTTTACAAAATTTAAAGGGCCCCCATTAGAATCTTGATAATTAGAATGAGCTATAGAATCAACCTTTTCAAATAGTTCCATACCTTGGCTTGTTTTGAGACAAACTTAATACATTCACTATAGTATGAGACATTCATTATAAGAGTATATATCAAAATTTAGAAACGAGCATAGAAATCTCAATTTAAACAAAAACGTTAATTTTTCTCAACTCTTTACTTTCGTTTAAATTATGATTATGTGTTCTTTCTTTTCCTCATTAGCAAGTTTGACTATTTTGAATAATGTGTTCAATACTTCATCAAATAATATCTTGGTTGGTTTTTCAGTTTCATGAAATCATTTGGTGATATTAATTAATAAAAAAAAAAAATCATTTTGCATCTCATTTCAAAATAATAATAATAAAAGAATTACCTATCATTTGTAAAAAATCGAAATTAATATTTTCCTCTTCTCCATTAACTTGAAAATTCTATAATTTTAAGATCATATTTGAAATAAAATTATAAACAATGTTTGTTTATAAGTTATAGTTAGTTTAAATTCATTTTTTATTTTTCTAGATTTTGTTTTATTCACAATTTTTAGGTTATTAATTTAGGTTTCTTTTTGTTTCACGGGTTTTTATTATCAAATATTTGATACGGATCTGATCATGGCTTGATTTTATTATCCAAATACTTTCAAGATGATTGATCCAAAAATAATTTTGGATTGCTCCAAATAATTTTATGAGCAACAACAAATAAAATTTGGAAAGGCATCAAGATCAGACAAACGATTTTGCAAGACTGATTGCAGCCAAACCGTGACAAATTTGAAGAAACGGTCGAAAACCCAGAACTGAAATGGACCCATTTACCTTTCTCATAGAGATTTTCCCCAAAAAATGCACGATTTGATATATATTGATGTCTTTTTACGAGGCAAATTTTAGGTGGCGAAAATGAATAGTGGTGCCCAGACTGTTCATTCATTGTATAAATATATGAGAAAGTTCAGAGCCACAAGGATCCAAGAAATTGAGAGGATGATTTTAATCCTTTCACTTTTGTATATTATTTCTTTTGTAAACTTTTCTTCTTTTCAAATGGAGTAATGAATGGTTGGAATCTTTGGGAGAATGGACGAGTATTTTCAAAGAAGAATATGGAATTCTAGGTTTCTTAATGGCTTTTGTCCTATGAGTAAAATGGTTTTATTTTCATTATAATATCTTCATATTCTTTTAATAATTGATTATGCATTGATTTAAATTAGCTTTAGTCTTTTTTATCAATAAATAATTAATTGCTATCATTTATGTATTAATTAATTTTTTCCATCTTTAAGAGTCTATTATCCAAAAAAATCTTCCAGGACTACAGTATGGGCATGTGATTTTGAGAAAGATTATGGGAAAGCAATTCATATTTGGCTTTAGACCTGCATGATGCTTATTCCATTTTGTTCTTTCATTACTGTTATATTATGAGAATATTATTATGGTTGATTTTAGCTTTAGCTTGTCATCATATGGTGTTTTCATTCTGTTAAATGTTATATGCTCTCCGTAATTTCTTATTCCATTTTTTATGTGTGATCAATCGATCATTTGATTATTGCGGAATTTATTTCTAATGTTAAATGATGGATAATATCAATACTCAGAATTGAGTTTTCTTTTGTTCCTAAATATTGATTATCTTAATATCACACGATTTTTAATTAGTTGTCTTCTTGTTGTTATTAATTTACTCCAATATCAAATACTTCTTTGAATGTATTCTGGAAGTGCTAGTATTGTTCTATTATAGGTTTCCCTTAACAACAGTATAGGTAGGAGCTCATACACCACAGAAAGATAATACCAGTTTTGTTGATCAGCGACAGGTTATTATGTGTGTTATTTAGTTAAGTTTTTTATGAATGAAACAATGATTACATTAATTAGCTTTGACTGTTTTTGTGTCACTATTTCAATCGTATTCATTTAGTATTTATTTGTTTAATATATTTATTAAAAAAAAAAAAAAACATATTTGATTCATAAACTTTATCAAATAATCATTTTCGCAAGATTTAATGCAAATCTTGTAAACTGTATATAAATTGTTCATAATCATTTGTATATTCACATTCTTAGATAAATATTTGTACTTATTGTGTCGATTGTTAGAATCTTTTATTTAGTTAGTTTATTTTATTTTTCTATCTTTAGGACCCTAGTTGACTAACAGAGCCATTAAACCCATCAGAATAGGTTACACCAAATGGCTTGGGTTATTTAGACAACCCCAGACCATATCTATTCTTCCAGTTGACGGCATGTCAAATTTGTCCATCCACAAATGGCACTAGAAGGAGGGCTAAGTAAATTTAATGATTAAATGTTTCACCCCTTAGCCTTTCATAATTTCATATTTATAAATCCTTCTTTTGTGTCATCTTGAAATGCACTAGAAGGAAGTCCAGACGAACAAGCTGGCCTTATAGGAGTCTTTGTTTCAAATTTAATTAATTTCTCATGGCTCCCCAAATCACTATGTTGGAACATGCTTTCCACTTCTCATTACCTGATATTCCCAACGATACAGTCTCTCGCTTGTCAAAACTCACCTTTGATGGTGGGGGGGGATGTATCTACAAAAGACCATCTTAACAAGTTTTGGTGTAAATGAATCAAGCATGACATTTCTGATTTAAAGGTTTTATGCAGATCGTTTTCTTTCACTTTCAGGGGTCGGATTAAACATTGGTTTGAGTCTTTTCCAGCATATCACATTATTGATTGGTTTCAGTTTGTAGATGAATTTTTAGATAATTTTTAAAAATATAATTACAATCAATTATGTGAAGAATTTTAGACATTATTAATCAATGGCAATTCATCTCCAGAAATCTTTTCAACAAGAATCTATCATGTTCTTTGTAAATTTAATCTTGATGACATGTCATTTGTACTAAATCTTCTCTATAACGCTTGCGTCCCTTTCATCCAGTCACATTCAATCGTGAATGATGAATCGGTTGCAAATACTATCACTCAATTGCGAGAAGAATTTTGTTTATAGGATGAGAGGAATCCATCCAAAAATTTTCAACAAGGGAGGTAGAATCTATTGAAAATGTTCTTACTGACAATCAAACTAGTTTTTACTCTAAATCATTGCATATTCAGTCCTCGACCATCGTGAAAGAAGATTTGATGTTGGGTGAAGGTGAATATCCATATTCTTCTAACTCTTTCTCTAATCAGTACTTAAATTTAGTTATTTAAGAACACTTAGGTGACGAAAATGATCTTAAGCATTCTAGCATTCCAATGAAACTAATTAGAGATGTAGATCTGCAATTGGAAGAAGAAACCTTAAACCCTCATCTACAAATCATACCTTATCAACATGAAAGATCAAATGTTTTTCATGAAAGTTTTGAATTATCTATCGTACAGGAGGCAAATTTAGATGATCATATTATGTTGAAAAATTTATCACCAAAACAAAGTGAAAGTTTTAAGGAAAATGAAGAGGAATGTCTTGAGAATACCATTGTTAAATATCATAGCTCAAGATATTATTTTCATGTGATTATTTCTTATTCATTTTACTCTTTATATTCCGATCTCTTCTTAGATTATGGTGGATTTGATACTTTACCCACAGTATCTTACTCTTTTCCACCACAATCCAATCTTTTCGATATGCCAAAATTTAGTGAAATTAATTCCAAACATAACATTTATGAAGTTGGATTTGATTCTCTTTCACTTTTGTCACTCGCATGGAAAAATGACATGTTGCAATATTATTTTACACGATTTATTGTTGAAAAAGGAAATGCACTCATCCTTATGGAGATCGAATATTCTACATTGCATATTAGTTCTTTGATTAGTTCAAATTTTAATGTTTATGCTTCACATTTTGAAACGATCAATATCATCAAAGGAAGCGTTCAAACCAATAATCTAACTGATGTCATGAATCCTCTTATGATGTGTTCCCCATTGATATATCCATTTCATCAAATTCATAGTTTGCATTCTAATTTTTATGACAGGATCTTAGATTGGATTGAAGATTCGTATATGAAAAATATTCATAATAAAGATAAAGTTGTGTTTGATTTGTTTTTACCTAAATATCTAGGAAGTAAGGATAACATGATTCTCTTAGATTCTTCATGTGAAGAAATTGATGAACACTTGGAGAATTGTCAGGATGGGGCATTTCGGCTTTGGCAGATGGTTATGTCAGGTCCCCATAATATTGACAAGTTTTATAAACTTACTTACACTCTTCCATGCCATTATGACCCATATCACGACCAGATTGCAAAATGGTTGGAGGATTCATACATCAAGAGGTTTCAAAAGAATAGTAAGGTTGTGCTTGTTTTTCTTTTAAATGAATATATAGGATGTAAGCATGACATATTTCTTTTGCATCTACAAATACTACATTCTTTAATTCTAATTTTCAATTTTCTATGCCGTGAAGGATTGAAGATGCTCTTGTGGCTGCACTGGAAATACAATTTTACTTAGCATATTGATCTATTTAGTATTTTAGAGTAGGTTTCCTTTAGTTTTATTTATCAATATTTCTTTGTGTAATAATGCAGTTATGAACACAAGTGGGTACACCAAGAGAACCATAATATGAATGTTGTCAGGGAAGTCCACTTTAAATCTTTTTCTCTCTACTTTTCATTGAATATTTCTTTTCGAAAACGTAGTATCATCATGAAAATTTTAAACGGAAAGTAAAGAGATAAGTAAATTTGAACTATCAATTCAACCCTGACCCAAGGTGCCACGAGTAAGACAATGCACTCATCTTAATAAGTATTTTTCTATTTTCTTTTAGTCTCTTTTATTTTGAATAATAATGCTTGGTCAAAGTAGCATCTCATGCATCACTATATTAAGAAAAGAACTTGCTTGCACATGATATTTTATGTGATTTAGTTCTTCCTTTATTTTACAGTGAGATGATAGTGGATCCAAAATCTCAAGTTTATCTTTGGCCAAAATCGTTTCTTGAACAGTTTTCTTTTGTTGTTTTGATTTTGTGTACTTCTGATTTTGAATCTCATTAATAAAATTTGATTTGGTTTGTTGTGTGTTTTTTGTTTTCATTGATTGCTTTGAATGAGTTTCTTTATTATCCGTCTTTTTGAATCAATATATTTCTGATCAAAGAGATATTGTCGAAGGAAGCATTTATTTTAAGACTTGTGTTTTTAAAGCAAATTGAAATAAGTTCAAAGAGGTCCTAATATTAAGATATAGCTCAAACAATTGATTTTTAAGTCAATTGTCAATTTCATTTTTTCCTCAAATTGTCTTTGTCGGAGTATTACACCAGAGATATAGTTTAAATCTTTGAGAATTATGATGATCTTTAAACTTTTTACGCCGTCCATATTCTTAAGGAATCACTTTTAAGTGCTTCCCCATTCTCTAGATGATTTCTTAAATGAAATCTAAATCTCTAAACCATGATAAAACTTCCAGTTTTGAAAGCAAATAAATAACATGATCAACTATTCACCTGTATCGAAATTAACCTCCAGTATCACCCTGCTCTCTTTGTCTTCAAGAAATCTATAATTGTATTACTATTTAAAAGTGGCATATGAGGGTTGAAAGCACTTATGTGTGGGAAGTGTGTGTAAACCCGTCGGGGTACTGAATAGGCTCGCTGGCAGCGGGTAAATGCACACATGATATCAAGACAACTTCTTCGGGGTACTGAACAAACCTCCTAGCAATGAAGTAATGTTGGGTCAAGAGGTAGCAAGTATATGTTTTTAAATTAACTTTTGTGGAAGTATACATCATGTGGATACAACTATTGGATGGGATTAAAGCATTTGAGTGGGTTAAATGACATCCATGTCGAGGCTATGGACGCCTGCTGGCAGAAGTGGCTCTGTCAACAGTATTGAAGTTCTTTTATAAACATCGTGACTCTTTGATTAAGGCATTATTTCAGGTCATAATCTGCTGCAAAGAAAATTATATTGTCTAGTTATAACATTGAACTTATCCTAATACTATATGGTCTTAGAGTGAATTTATTTCAGGGAGCTTAAATCCTTTTATCAGTCTTATTATTTTCTTCCTGAGATGAAATCTTACCAGATCAAAGATAATTACTTCACCCAGTAAGTCATCATTTGTTAGGCCCCAACAACTCCCCCTAAATTTTTACAAAATTTAAAGGGCCCCCATTAGAATCTTGATAATTATAATGAGCTACAGAATCAACCTTTTCAAATAGTTTCATACCTTGGTTTGCTTTGATACAAACTTAAGACATTAACTATAGTATGAGACATTCATTACAAGAGTATATGTCAAAATTTAGAAACGAGAATAGAAATCTCAATTTAAACAAAAACGTTAATTTTTCTCAACTGTTTACTTTCGTTTAAATTATGATTATGTGTTCTTTATTTTGCTGATTAACAAGTTTGACTATTTTGAATAATGTGTTCAATACTTCATCAAATAATATCTTGGTTGGTTTCTCATTTTCATGAAATCATTTGGTGATATTAATTAATTAACTTTTTTTTTCATTTTGCATCTCATTTCAAAATAATAATAATAAAAGAATTACCTATCATTTGTAAAAAATCAAAATTAATATTTTTCTCTTCTCCATTAACTTGAAACTTCTAGAATTTTAAGATCATATTTGAAAAAAAATTATAAACAATGTTTGTTTATAAGTTATAGTTAGTTTAAATTCATTTTTTATTTTTCTAGATTTTGTTTTATTCACAATTTTTAGGTTATTAATTTACGTTTCTTTTTGTTTCATAGGTTTCTATTATCAGATATTTGATACGGATATGATCATGGCTTGATTTTATTATCCAAATACATTCAAGATGATTGATCCAAAAATAATTTTGGATTGCTACAAATAATTTTATGAGCAACAACAGATAGAATTTGGAAAGGCGTCAAGATCAGACAGATGATTTTGCAGGACTGATTGCAGCCAAACCGTGAGGAATCTGAAGAAACAGTTGAAAAACCAAAACCGAAATGGACCCATTTACCTTTTGCGTAGATATTTTCCCAAACAAATTCACGATTTGAGAGATATTGATGTCTTTTTACGAGGCAAATTTCAGGTGGAGAAAAGGAATAGTGATGCCCAGACTGTTCATTCATTGTATAAATATATGAGAAAGTTCAGAGCCACAGGGATCCAAGAAATTGAGAGGAGGATTTTAATCCTTTCTCTTTTGTATATTATTTCTTTT
>JZKD02S1565002.1:306770-338337 GCA_000966675.3 Picea glauca
ATGAGGGTATGAATTTTTATTACTCTTTTTGCATAATTGTTGAAAAGAAATTTAGGTAGAATTTCCTCAGCTAGATTTATTTTATAAAATGACATGATTATATTATTGAATGCATACCACTAGATGTGGTAAAGGATGGAGGCATGTATTAATTCAAAGCTTTTATCTTCTGAATGCACACACAGACATAGTAGAATGTCATCTTAATTTGGTTATGGGGTAATAACCAAAGAATTAAAAGATAAGAACTTGTTGTAGGAATGAATACCAGTAAGCTAGTCATATACGAGACCAGGACATGGTTGGATATGGAAAGGTTATGAGACACACAGGTACTAAAAGATTCCTACCCTTAAATAAAACTTGGAATGCAACCTTTTTGCTAACACTAATGAACACCACATAATTATATTTTTGGTGTAGTGTTCAGGTCGAAAAGGAAGGCATCCAATTAATTGGGAAGACAATAAGAAGTTTGTGGAGAATGTGTCAACACATTGGCCCAAATTCCAACTTATGGATGGTGAGATACATGACTGAGATAAAGAGAAATATGTAATTCAATGAAAGGTGCACTGAATAAGTATGCATTGAGAATTGCACTCATTCATAGTAAGTGATAGAATTGTATACTAAATGCAATGGTTGAATATGTTTTGTAAGTAAATGAATATATATTATTGCATGGAAATAATTGTTACTAACAGCTAAAATGTTGTTAACTCATGAAGTTGAGGACATTTCAAGGAGGTGTTAGACATTTCCACAAGAAAGTTGCAAGTCAAGTAGTCACATGAGCATTGACTACAGGAAATTTTCTTGTTCAGAAAAAGAAGTAATGAACTTACAGATATTACTGTCAACATGCATATGCATAGAATGATGAGTCATTCTATTTTATTAAATCGTTTGGTAATTATGATTGAATTTCTAGATGCAGACAATTATAAATTCATTGCATATGGTTATGTACATATCGCAGTTGAATTATGATGTACAGGAAATACTGACAATTGTTGGCAGTATGCAAGATGAATCCTTGCAGGAAAATGGTATGAAATTTGGTTCTTGTGGAAAACCACAAGGAAGGTTGCAATCCTAATATGGAAACAACCAAGAAGAATTATGAAATAGAATTTCATGTTTGGGTAAAAATTTGAATTCCCTTTTGAACTAAGTTTGAGTTCCTAATTGAATTATTTTATATTCCCTCATGATAACTACATGTGGGTGATGCATATTAGATAATGTTGATTAAAGTGGAATGTTGACTACAAAGAGTAGCTCAGGGAAGATGTCGATTGGAGACCTCTGAGGGAAATTGGAACTATTAGAGCCATGATTCTCTAAGACTTCCGGTCTGGCCTGTTGCTAAAGTACAAGAAAAGGGAGGTGTAACAGTCGATGGACTGTGTGACAGTGAAGGTGCACACTCCTGGGGTGGAATAGGAATGTGAGGAAGAGAGACCGTTGGTTGGAGTGTTGCTGGGGTTTGGTACCTTGGCCTAGACCATGTTGATATGGAAGTCTTCTCAAACAAAAGATAAGTATCAATTCTTTATTCATTGTATGCTATGTATCTCATAATTCGTATACAGGTTATAATGTTCTTAGAATTGCATGTATATATATTGCATGTATGTTCTAATGTGGCTTCTGAATGAGTAGGTGTACGAGAAGACTGCTTACATCTGTGGAGTCATAGCACTGTTGAGAGTTTATCAATGGATGGAACATCGTGGATATACAACCATTCGGTGCTTTCAATGAGGTTTAATTGTTCTATCATATTAACGTGTCAGAGTCCTGTGGGTTTGTGCTTTCTACCTAAGTCCATAAATTTGCTCTGTCTCTATCCTTTTCACAGACCAAGTCTTAATTTTCCCCTTCAATTGTCAAAGTCATTTTTTGTTTTCCCCTTTTTGTTTGAGCACTCATCTCCTTGGCCTCTATCATTGATCCTTCTGTCTTCCCAAAACCACAACCAGTTGTCCAAATCCTTGATCATCCAGGCTGCAACCATGAACACAAAACGCATCTTTCTCAAATGGTTTTTGCAGGATTAAAGCACATCCAGAAGGAAGTTTTAATTTTTCAGCATCGAATTTGTTGAAGTTGCTAAAGTGGTTGAAGGCCCAAAGGCCAATCCATGAACCAAATCTCAGTCTGTGCTTTGAAAGGGAAGATCTGATCCATTTATTTGGAGGGGTCAGACTTGAGCCGTTGATCATGAAAGCCTCATCCAAGATCATGATATCAACGACCACAGTCCATTGCGGGAATGCAGCATGCTCAGGCGATAATTTTCTTGACCAGTCCCGCAATTGAAACCATGGTAAGTCAAGAGTGATACATGACAAAGGGAGATGGATTACAGACCCAAAAATGATCTAAATCCAAACCACCTTTGAGCGGCCCCACAATCACGCACTCATATAACATACTATCCAAGAGAAGCGCATGGTCGTCGCTCACTCATTAGGGCATGCGAGTTTTTTTCAAGCACCTTGCTCCACATCACCCCTTCACATATGCTATCATCCTGCCATCTGCAGCACTCACATTGGTCATGGAAGAAGATCTGCAGAGCCTCGAGGAATTGGGATTGACTCGTAGAAATCATTGGCACCATCAGAGAATAGTTATGGGTGTCAGGCCCAATCCTAATCCCTATGAAGATAGTTATTGAAGATTTTAGGAAGCATTTGAGACCTCACCTCATCCCATAAATGGAAAATGTTGCAGAGAGCGGCCATGAAGGCACACTTACGATCTGAAGCTTCCTTATGGGAATTTTTTTTTGTAAAGAACATAACTATGCGTGGCTTGCATCTGACATCATGAAGTCTGCACAACCTGACAGAGTGGGCGCCGACTGAAGGCTTTGAAGGCAGTGATATGATCACATTCCCAGTGGTTGCATCATTTTAGTATATATAGGAATTTTTGATAATTTGTTAGGGTCGAATGGTTGAGCTAGGTTCCCTTCTATTGTAATATTTTTATGAAGAACATTGGTTCTCTAGTTATGTATTTTTTTTGTAGAGATCTTGGTTAATTTAAGTAAGATTTCTTACTCCATCTTATTTTCCTCTGATATTGAGAGAATTCATGAATGATTGATTCACATGGATTGTTATCACTATATTATGATGAGTGTTATGTTATAGTGTTGTTATAATTTATTTTAGTTTCTTTGATATTTGAATTCAAGAAGATCTTGTGTTTAAGTTTTTTCTCCTTAGGTTGTTGGAATACTTGATATCCACAACAAACCTCTACACTCTCCTCACCAAAGTCTTCCCTCTATTCACCCTTACTCCAACTTACTCACTGAAGTTGATTCCAGACCTCAATTGTTTATGCATACTAGTCCAAATTTCTGAGTTAGAATGTTATTATCATTGAGTCTTCTCCATTTGACCACCTAAACGCATTTACATTTACTGTATAAACTGATGGGTATTGGGATTACCTTCTATGAAATATGAGGGTGACTTCTAATGCTAACATTTCTGGCACCGTTGTCAAGGAACGAATTGAAGACATTTCCTTGGGATAGAATGACAAAGAAACTCTTATTCTGAAGGTGCATCAAATATCAATACCATTGAAGATTGCAACTTGCACCTAGCGAATCCACTGTTTTGACCCCACTGTTTCATTTATGGCTCCTAAAGACAGACACACGAGATCCACTTCACTGTTGCCTCTAGCAACGTCTAAAGTTGACCCAAAGGAAATTATCAAAAAGGGAAAGATCGCTCAAAAAGGTACCTCTACTGTTGTACCAAGTTTTTATGATAATTTTCATAATCCCTCTTTACAAACTCCAGTAGCTATTTCTGATTCTCCTATTATACAAACTGTTAGAGTTTCAAGAAATTTAATTTTTGGGAGTTTTCCTGTTGATTTCTCCCCTCCTATTCTTGGTTTGGAAGGAGAGAGATTTGACACCCATTTATCCCCCGAAGTTGTGAAGTGGAAGGAGAAAGATTTTACCTTAGAATGCTTTCCTACTCCTCCTATTAAAGTTGTTGCAGTTACAAAAGGGGAAACCTCTGTTACCTCTATCCCCTCATATTTATCTCCTAATGATCAGCCTTTTCCTTTTTCTCCCAGAAGCACAGCCCCAATCTTGCCTATTTGAACTCCATATCCTCTTGTTTCTCCCCTAGTTCACATCCAAATGGCAGGTATTAATCCTGCTAGGAATAGGATGGATGAGATATTGATTGTTAGATACGCCCCTCTAGTTTTAACTCAGCCTATGAATTCTCTCCCATCCATAGAATACCTTAAATACATGCCCTAGTTCACAGGGGATGGAGACGTGACTGTAGAAGAGAACCTTGCATTGTTTTATAGATTTGCATAGATTCAAGTCATCGAAAAAGAGGATGTGTGGATGAGATTTTTTGTACAGAGCCTCGATGGTGATGCCAGGGACTAATTCAAGGACTTTCCTCCTAGATCTATTGATGGGATTGTTTCTCTGGATGATTCATTCTTAAGACACTAGGGAATACAAAATATCTTCTTTATTATATTACATAATTCGGGGCACTTAAGAGGGAAGAGGGGGATTTTGTTTCAAACTTATCGAAGACATTTAATAAGATGTATAAAAAGATTCTCGCTCAAGTTAAACCTTCGAAAACCTCTGCCAAGATGACTTATGCTAGTGCTTTCGACCCTAATATTTTCCTCCTATTGATAGAAAGAAGGGCTACCTCATTGGCTCATATGCAAGATGTGGCCCTTGAAGTAGAATCCAATATATTGGCAGCTAACAAACTTAGAGGTAAAGCTAATAGAGACAAAGGAAAAGGTAGGTCTGAAACTATGGCTTCTAGTTCCTCTGTTGCCCCCCCTCAAATGGATGAAGTGACCAAGCTACTAAAATCACTTTCCACTAGAATGGAAAAGGTCGAATTAGAAGAAAAGAAAAACTATATGAATTCCCAAAATACTGAGAATAGGGGTAGTTTCAAAAGACCAACTAATGCCCCTCAAATCATCCAAGGAGATTAGAGAAATAGGGACATAGATGATTAGAAAATCCAAACTCCTCTCCAAAATAACCTGGTTACTGATGAAGATGAAGAGGAGGAAAATATTGACCCTGATATCCATTGCCTTGGAGATACCTCTTAGTCCCCTCATTTGACTTAGTCTACATACGAAGAGGCCCTCATGAGTAATCAACTAAATGAGCTAAGAAAAGGAGAAAAGACCAACAGTGATCCAAATATATATAACCTCAAATCCAAGAAGAAATAAGAAAACCCTGACATTCCTGAGCAGCCTACTAGAGCCAAGAAACCTACCAAAGGTATGGAAAACAACAACAAAGAGAGGAAAGAAAATAGTCCCCCGCCAGCGGTCAAAGGTCTTATTCTAGAGGTGAAGAAGATTTTGAAGCCCCCCTCCTCTTTTAGCCTTGACCATGAGATTCAAAAGATTAGAATCCCCATACCTCTCTCAGAGTTAATAAAGCATGAAGACTTCAAAATGTGCCTCTCCAAAATGTTGCAGCCCAAACCTTCGTATCATTCCACAGACTCAGTTAACCTCCAAGATGAAAGGCTAGATCTCATATTAGGGCCTTTGGTGGAGGATAGATATGAGTCCCCCCCCCCCCTTCTACACTTCATTAAACATACATGATAAGGTGTTGTATAACTACTTAATGGATTCATGGGCATCTCACAATCTTATGCCTAATATTGTCATGGAAGAGGTCGGGTTGGAGGTGACAAAAACCTACCATGACCTATATTATTTCAACTCAGGGAAGGTGAAGTGCCTTGGGGTTATCAAAGACCTGGTTGTTTCTCTATTCCATCTACCGATGAAGAGCATGGTCATGGATATCGTAGTGGTTGATGTTCCCCCTAAGTTCAAGATGTTCCTATCTAGATCTTGGATAAAGAGATTGGGGAGAACTCTGAAGATGGACCTTTCATACGCCACCATTCCTATATTCAGGGGTGAAAAAAGGAGACTCTATATGGAATCATATCTCACGTACATCACCAGTGATGAAGAAAACCCCACCAACCATCCTATTTTTTCTTTTGACATTTATTTGGGATCCAACATATTGCAGTTGACTGATACTTTTGAACCTCCTCTTAAAATTAGAAAACAGTCCACTACTTTTTGTGAAAACCCTCCTCCAACTACCCCTGTTTGGAAAATGTTCTTTGATGGGGCCACTTCTAAGGAAGGTGTTGGTGCTAGAGTAGTCTTTATTTCACCATGTGAAGAGACCATACCCTTGTCCTACAAGTTATAATTTTAAGCGACCAATAATGTGGCGGAGTATGAAGCTCGTGTTTTAGGTTTAAGAGATGCAAAGGACATGGGGATAGAAGAGCTATCAATATTTGGAGATGCAGAGATAATTGTTCATCAGATCAAAAATATTTATCAAGCTAAGAATCCTAGGCTCAAATCTTATAGAAACGAAGTGTGGGACCTAGTTGACAGTTTCTTCTTGGCCTTCAAAATTTCATTTATTCCAAGAGAGGAGAATATCATGGCTAATTCTTTGGCTGTTTCGGAAAGACATTTCCGAGTCCCACTGCCACCTAAACTAAATTATGATGTAGAGTTGAAATATAGACCCTCTATACCTGACAATGTCAAGCATTGGAAGGTGTTTGAGGATGATCTTGAGATCAAAAAATTTCTTGAGTCTGTTGATGAGTTCTCTACATTACATATTGATCAAGATCATGATTCTGAAAGTAACCCTCATGTTGATGTATTTGTAAATAAAATTTCTAATCACCATATTGTTCAGCTACCTACCAGCCACATTCCAAAGGGACTAGTTCCTTTGGAAAGATTGTTTGATGGGAATGATATGGTAGTAAAATTTAAAGGATCAGTTAATGATGTTGATATAACTAAGTGCAATATTGGCACAAAGAAGGACCTAAAATTTGTCAAGTTGTCAAGTGGCTTGTCAAGGGAACAAAGGGTTGAATATGCAGAGTTGTTAAAAGAATTTGATGATGTGTTTTCCTGAACATATCACTATCTCAGAACATATGACATAAGTGGCATTGGACATGATACCATTGAAGGAAGAGGCCAAACCATTTAGGCAGAAATTGAGACAAATAAATCCTATGTTGTTGCCTATTATGGACAAAGAGGTGAAAAATATTTTGGATGCCCAGATTATCATGCATCTGAGGTATTCTGAATGGGTGGCCGACTTGGTCCCAATGAGAAATAAGAATGGAGAAATCAGACTTTGTGTCGATTTCAAGAACCTGGACAGAATCTCTAAGAAGGACAATTATCCCTTGCCAAAGATGGAGCACATATTATAGAGGGTAATAGGTGCATCTAGGATGTCCATGATTGATGGATTTTCTGGCTACAATTAGATCTCTGCCTTTCCTAAAGATAAAGAGAAGAAAACCTTCACTACTCCTTAGGGTACATTCATGTACACTAATATGCCCTTTGGATTGATGAACGCAGGGGAAACCTTCCAATGAGCTATGAACATTGCATTCATTGGAGAAAAAGATAAATTTGTAGTCATCTATTTGGATGAAATTACAATTTTCTCCAGGTCCAATAAAGAGCATTGATATCATCTGAGAAAGGTCTTCTTGAAATGTAGGAAATTTGGTCTCTCCTTAAATCCTAAAAAGTCATTGTTTTCCATGAAGGAGGGGAAATTATTGGGGAACATAATATTAGCTGAGGGAGTAAGGATTGATCCCAGTAGGGTAGAAGCTATCCAAACTTTGTCACTCCCTACATCCAAGAAAGAAGTTCAGTCTTTCTTGGGGAAAATTAATTTTCTGAGAAGGTTTGTTTCAAATTTTGATGAGTTGGTGAAGTTTATCACAACCATGTTGAGGAAAGGAAATGAAATCAAATGGAATTCTAAATCTCGTAACTCATTTGACCAAATAAAGAAGTCCTTGAATGAAGCACATGTGCTCATCAATCCTAACTACTCCAAGGAGTTTCTAATTTTCTCTTTTGCTTCATTTGACACAGTAGTAGTTGTTTTATTGCAGAAAAATACTGAAAGGTTAGAGAAACCCATTTCCTTTTTCAGTAGGGAACTGAGAGATGTTGAAATAAAATATACATCATGGAAAAATAGGCTTATACTTTGGTTAAAGCTCTCAAAGCCTTCATAGTTTATGTCATGCATTCAAAATTCATTGCATATTTCCCTTCAGCTTTCGTGAAGGAGATCCTCATTCATCCTGACATAGATAGGAGAAGGATCAAGTGGATTTCCAAAATCCTTGAATTTGATCTTGAAATAATGCCTACCAAATTGGTTAAAGGTCAAGGTTTAGCTAGGTTGTTGTTTGAATATAATTATAAATCCTTGGGGGTCCATTTCATCAACAGTTGTTCAGAGAATCAGCAAGCTGAGTTCTCTGATGAAGATCCTAAAGTCACACCCCCATTGGTAGGATGCACTTGGTACAAAGACATTATATTTTTCCTACAAAAGTTACAGCCTCCTGATGGCATGGGAAAGAGAAAGGTAAGAGATTTGAAGCTCAAATCAATTAAATATTTTCTAATTTATCAATTTTTATATTGGAAAGACCCTTTAGGAGTGATTTTAAGATGTCTAGACCCACAGGAAGCCCAAAAGATTATGTATGATTTTCATGACAGTTTATGTGGGGGGCATCACTTCTAGAGAACCACAAACTACAAGATTCTCAAGGTTGGGTATTTTTGGCCTGGTCTCTTCACTGATGTCTATGCAAAGATCAATTCGTGTGTCAACTGCCAGAAATTCTCTGGAAAGCAACAGCTCTAGTCTTTTCCATTAAAGCCTATGGTAGCTTTAGGACCCTTTCAACAGTGGGGCCTAGATTGTATTGGGAAAATTAATCCTACTTCAAGTGGTCAACATAGGTGGATCTTGATTGCCACATACTACTTTACTAAGTGGATAGAGGCCATCCCCACAAGAAATGATTCCCACAAGAAATCATTGGTTTTCCTGAAGATATTATGGCAAGATTTGGTTGTCCAAACAAAATTGTCACTGACAATGCTGCAACTTTCAAGGCTAAACCATTGATTAAGTTTTGTGAATAGTTTGGAATCACATTGATTCACTCTACTTCTTACTATCCCCAAGGGAATGGACTGGCAGAGTCCTCTAACAAGAGCCTTATTAAGATCATCAAAAGACTGTTATAGGAAAACAAGAAGGCATGGGATTTGAAGCTTAAATTTGCTTTGTGGGATGATAGAGTGACAACAAAGAGATCTCTTGGTATCTCTCCTTTCCAGCTTGCATATAGAGTTGACGCCATTTTTCCTTCTCAGCTTGCCTTACCTGTGGTGAAATTATTCCAAGACTACCAAGGAGAACCAAATGATATGATTAGGAGAATACAATAGCTGGTACAAGTGCAACAAACTAGAGAGAAACTACTAGACAAAGAATATAACCATCAACAGAAGATCAAGCAGGCCTTTGATAAGAAGGTGACCAAAGAGGATTTCCAACTGGGAGATATAGTACTCAAGTGGGATGCACCTAAACAAGACAAAGGCAAGCACGGTAAATTAGAGGCCTTGTGGATCAGACCCTTCAAAATTTCTGACATATTTTCAAATAACACTTAGAAGCTACATGATTTGAAGAATGTTGAAATTTTGGTAGCCTTGTAAATAGGCATTTTCTAAAAAACTATTTTATTTAAGCCATGAGTGGCTTCCCATGTCATTGTAAATATCATTTTTCTTTTGTTTTCTGTTTCTATAAGTGACTCCATAACCCAACAGCTAAGGCACTAGAACTATTGGTTCTTGGCAGCTCACAGGGAGCATGCCATCCTTTTTGGAGCCAAATGCTATCACATGAACTTGTCAGAGTCCTGTGGGTTTGTAGTTTCTACCTAAGTCCGTAATTTTTCCCTGTCTCTATCATTTTTATATACCAAGTCTTAATTTTCCCCTTCAGTCGGCAAAGTCATTTTTTATTTGCCCCTTTGTGTTTGATCACTCATCTCCTTGGCATCTATCACCTATCCTTCTATATTCCCAAACTCATAGCCAGTTGTCCAAATCCTTGATCATGCAGGTCGCAGCCATGAACACAAAATGCATCTTTCTCAAACAGTTTGTTTCAGGATTGAAGCATAGCCAGAAGGCAGTTTTAATCGTTCAGTGCTGAATTTGCTGAAGCTGCCAAAGTGGATGAAGGCCCAAAGGTCGATTTGCAAACCAAATCTCGGCCATTTTTTTGAAAGGGAAGATCTTATCCATTGATTTGGAGGGGGAAGATTTGAGTCCCTGATCATGAAAGCCTAATCCAAGATCATGATATCAACGACCACAGTCCATTGCAGGAATGCAACATGCTCGGGCAATAATTTTCTTGAGTGGTCCAGCAATTGAATCCATGGTAAGTCAAGAGCGATACGTGGCAAAGGGATATGGATTGTGGGCCCAAAAGTGGTCTAAATTAAAACCACCTTTGAGCAGCCCCGCAATCACGCGCTCATATAACATCCTATCCAAGAGAAATGCATGGTCATCACTCACTCATTGGGGCATGCAATTTTTTGTCAAGCACCTCGCTCCACATCGCCCCTATGGATACGCTATCAACCTGCCACTTGCAGCACTCACATTTCTCACAAAAGAAGATCTGCAGAGCCTTGAGGCGTCAGGATTGACTTGCAAAAATCATTGGCACCATATGAGAAAAGTTATGGGTGTCAAGCCCAGTCCTAATCCCAATGAAGACAATTATTGAAGATTGTGGGTAGCATTTGAGACCTTGCCTCATACCATAAATGGAAAACATTGCAGAGAGAAGCCATGAAGGCACACTTATGATCTGAAGCTTCCTTATGGGCAAATTTTCCTATAAAGCACATAATTATGCATGGATTGCATCTAAAATCATGAAGTCTGCACAACCTGATAGAGTGGGTATCGAATGAAGTCTTTGAAAGCATTGATATGATCACATTCCTAGTGGTTGCAGCATTTTAGTATATATAGGCAGTTTTGATATTTTGTTAGGGTCAAATGGTTGAGCTAGGCTCCCTTCTATTGTAATGTTTTTATGAAGAACATTGGTTTTATGGTTATGCATTTGTTTTTTGAGACATCTTGGTTAATCTATGTTAGATTTCTTACTCCATATTATTTGCCTCTGATATTGAGAGAATTCATGAATGATTGTATTATGATGAGTGTTATGTTATAGTGTTGTTATAATTTCTTTTAGTTTCTTTGAGATTTGAATTCAAGAAGATATTTTGTTTATGTTTTTCCTCCTTAGGTTGTTGGAAGACCTGATGTCCACAACAGACCTCTACACTCTCCTCACCAAAGTCTTCCCTCTATTCACCCTTACTCCAACTTACTCACTGAAGTTGATTCTAGACCTCAATTGCTTATGCATGCTAGTCCAGATTTTTGAGTTAGAATGTTATTATCATTGAGTCTTCAGCATTTGACCACATAAACTCATTTACATTTACTGTATAAATTGATGGGTACTAGGATTACCTTCTATGCAATTTGAGGGTGAATTCTAGTGCTAACAAATTGAAGCATGTAACAAGGAACAATAAGTTGAATGCTTCCTTAAGCAACTCTATGGAATAGAGAAATTGAGTTTCAGACGCAGTATGGATAATAGAATTGGTAATTGAAAGTAAAGCATCGGGAGGATAATGGTCTTCCAATAGCTAATTCTTGGAGATTTTGAATAATTTTTGAATTATATTGCTTTAACTTAGAACAATATTTCTTTAACTCAGAACAATATTGCTTTAACTCAAAACCCTGGACTAGGCTATGCATCAACAGGTGAGGTCTTAATCTAACTTCAGTCAGTAAGTTGTAATAAGGGTGAGTAGGAGGAAGACTTTGGAGAGAAACTTCAATGTTCTGTTGTAGGCATCAAGCTTCCAACAACCTGTAGAAGAAAGAACAAAACACTTAAATGTGCTAGGATGACACAATTATAATAACACGGTGATCAAACCTGCATCACAGTGGCTATTATAACAACTCGCTTGAGTCTTCCAATGAGCTACTCAAGGTAAGAGGGAGAAAAATACATAGGAAACTGATTAGAACTAGTGAAAATAGTGTCATGATTAAACATTCATCACACAACATAATCAGCCTCGACTGGATACTCCAATTTCGAGTGTTTTAACACGGTTGTTTATAGAGAGATGGAAAGAGGTTGAATTTCATTAGACAAGAAGCTTCACATACAAATACATGACCAGGAAAACCAGTGCTTCATCAAAACTTTATAGTCGGGAGCTTAGCTCTACCATCGATACCAGCAAAAATGGCAAAAATGTCTACATATACTTAGAACTGGCTTGGATTGTCAGAAGCTTAACATGTCATTCATTCAAGGCTTTACGTAGATGAGCTTCTATGCCAGGCTACACATGAAGACGTTGGGAAGACTTCCCATACATTCTTCTGATGGACACGATCTTTGTCAGGAAGGACTAATATTCTGCCTCTGCGCTTGTCTTTTCCCAAATTTCTATTTGTGGAAGGAGACCATGTCTCACCCACCTTCCACCTTTGCATTAACTAATTCATTGCGATATGAAAATACTTGGTCAACTCTACACCTGGGAGTCATGGTAGGTTGTCTTTGGTTGTCTATTGCTTCGCTAGACTACTACAAGGGGACCCATCTGGCAAATGTGGAAGAAGCTAACGAGGCTGAGGTGACTAGCTAAGGTGGGGGTGACAGGGAGTGCGAGAGACATGGCAGGAGGTGAGTGTGTTATGGGAGAAGAAGAGATAGGGATAAGTTGGGAGGATAATGAGTAGAGGATAGGTGTGAGGATACAGAAGCATATGTGGTGAGACCATCTGCTAGGGAAGACATGAGCAGTGGGACACTTGGCAAGAAATGGAAAATGAGAGTGATTAGGGGCTATGACCCAGTAGTGAGTGGAGGATGTGATGGGAAGAGGTGAGATATGGAGTGGAGGACAAATGGAAGAGGGAGGTGAAGGCGGTAATGGAGGTAGTAAGTGGTTTTATGTAGGAGGGGGGATGACACCATGAGAGGGTGCCACAATAGCAGAAGGCCCGCATTCAAAACTGCCTCATTCTGGACCCCCCGCCCCCCTTGTTAAAGGCATAATGGAAAGGGGGGCCCAAAATTAAATGTGTGCCACAGATCTAGGCGCTTCAATCCTGACCATTCAAACTTGTGCAGTCAAATTCCAAACCCCCCCCCCCCATTAAAGGAAGAACGACGGGGGGGTCTAGAATGGAACCCTGGTCGTAGATTTGGGCATGCATATTTTGGCCACCCATATCTACGTGCATCTTAGAAAAATGCACTTGTGTGTCTTTCCTGATGGATGACTAAGATATTCAAATGATTAACGGTCCATCTTCTTCTAGGACTTCATGCACCGGGGATTCACGATGCATCTCTTCCTCAATTTCCCGATGACCAATCTGTGGAAGCATAGATTTGCACCACGTGTCCTTCAGACGGACAACTGAGATGAATTTGATGGCAAGGGTGCTACCTCCAGTTCCCTTGATGTGACCTGGCACTAGGACCGCAGGCCCAACCCCCCGGGACCTTAACCTTTCGCATTTCAGGGTTTTTAAATACAAAGCAGGACATGACTCTCTTAACTCACAATCCCTGAAACATCGATAAATTGCCACCTGTCCCTCTGAGATCGGATGGCTGATATCTTCTCTTTGATCGACGGTCCTGATCTTTTCGGGGCTTCATGTTTCATGTTTCGGGGTTTTGAAATGCAATGGAGGAGGGACCCATTGTCTCTTGAAATCTTGACTCCTGAAACTGCGACGGTGTTTAATCGTGCGCCACATGTCCCCATAGGATCAGACGAACCAGATCATTTTCGAGACATTGGCCATAAGGGATGATCCCAAGAGCTAATCCTTGTGCAACTGCATGGCTCTGACTTACCCAATGACCTTCAATCTGCTCCAGGTGAAAAATCCTCACCGTTGAAAAGAAAAATTCCTGCCTGCAAGCATTTTAAGATAGAAACGATATTTTCTGAGATTTGCGCTTGGGAGCTCATGGCTGTGACCTTTGAATAAAATGCATTTGATGGGTTTTTAAACCCCATTTCATACAATTTTACAACAAGGGCCGAAATTTGGAGAAAAACTCCCCCTTTACAAGAATATGTGCTAACATTAGGTTCCATGGGGGATAGAGTCCTCCCTGTGAGGCTCTAATAACTCTTTGAAACTTCAATTCCTTGTTGTTGGGCTATGGAGTCCCTTATTGAAACTGAAAATAAACAAAAAAAAAATATTTACAAAAATACCAGAGCCACTTGAGGCTCAAACAAAACATCTCTTCAGGAAATGCCCATTTATTGGGCCATTAAAAACCTCTTCACCCTCCAAATCCTGCAACCTGTAGGTGTTGTTAAAAATAATTCAAAGATTTTGAAGGGCCCAATCCAGAGGGATTAAAACTTGTTGTGTTTTCCTCTATCCTTCCTGGGTGCATCCCACTTAAGCATCAAATCTCCCAGCTCAAATTCCTCCTTTCTGACCTTCCTGTCAAAGGCCTACTTGATCTTCTATTGAAGAATATGAGCTATGTCCATTACCTGCTCTCTGGTCTACTGCACTTCCACCAGTTGATGAATTCTTCTGACCATATGGTCTGGCTCTCCTTCATAATATTGAAAGAATTTTACTACAGGTAGAGCCAGCTGAGTGGGAAATACAACTTTTGTCCCATAAACAAGTTGAAAAGGGGAGCTTCCCAGGGACTTCTTTGTTGTCACCCGATCATCCCACAGAGCGAATTTGAGTTTTGAGTCTTAGGCCTTCTTATTGTCTTCCAACAATCTTTTAATAAGCTTGATCAAAATTTTGTTAGAGGACTCTGCCAATCCATTTCCTTGGGGATAATAGGGAGTGGAGTGAATTAATAAAATCCCAAACTTCTCACAGAACTTGATCAATGGCTCAGATTTGAAGGATGCAACATTGTTAGTGATGATTCTATTTAGGCAATCAAACCTTGCTATGATGTCTTCCAGGAATCCAATGGTTACTTTATGAGAAGAACTTTTATTGGGGATAGCCTCTATCCATTTGGTGAAATAATCTGTTGCAGTTAAAATCCACTTTTGTTGACCACTTGAAGCAGGATGAATCTCTCCAATGAAGTCCAATCCCCATTGATGAAAGGGTCTTGAAGCTACTACGGGATTTAATGGCAGAGGTTTGAGTTGTTTCTTTCCTGAGATTTTTTTACATTTGATGTAGTCTATGACTTCTCTGCAGACATCAATGAATAAGGTGGGCCAGTAGTACCCAACCCTAAGAATTTTGTAGGTTGTGGTCTTCCAAAAACGGTGCCCCCCACAGAGGCTTCTATGGAAATCAAACATAACTTTTTGGGCCTCCTGTGGGTTAAGAAACCTCAGAAACACCCCTATGGGGTCTCTCTAGTAAAAGACTTGGTCAATAAGGCAACATTTGACTTCTTTGAGCTTTAAATCTCTTGCCTTACTCTTCCCCATTTCATCAGGGGGCTTCAATTCTAGCAGAAACTATATAATGTCTCTATACCAGGTGCACTCTACTAGTGATAAACCACTCTGAGAGATTTTGTTGGATAACTCGGCTTGCTGATTTTCTAAGTAAGCATTAATGAATCTAACCTCCAAGGCCTTATAATTGGATTAAGTTAGTAGCTTGGCTAAACCATGTCCTTTAACCAAATTGGTGAGCTTTATCTCCAGGTCAAACTCAAGGATCTTGGCAATTCATTTACTCCTTCTCCCATCTATGTCAGGTTGTATAAGGATGTCCTTCACAGAGGCTGAAGGAATGTATGAAATTACCTTTGAGTGCAAGACATAGACTCTGAAATCTTTGAGAGATTTCACCAAGACATAGGCTTGTTTCTCCATGATTTCATACCTGATTCCTACATCTCTTAATGCCTTATTGAAGAAGCAAATGGGTCTCTCTCGCCCTTCCTCATTTTTCTGTAATAAAACCGTTGTTACTGTATCAAAAGAAGAAAAAGAAAAAATTAGGAAATCCTTGGAATAATCAGGACTAATCAGCACAGGTGCCTCAATCAATGCTTTTTTTATTTGGACTAAAGATTCCCTAGGTTTAGCAGTCCATTTTACTTCATTCCCCTTTCTAAAAATGATTGTGATGTGTTTCACCAACTCAAAAAAATTTGAGACAAACCTCCTCAGAAAGTTGATCTTCCCCAAGAAAGGCTGGACTTCTTTTCTAGACCTGGGAAGTGATAGGGTCTGAATTTCCTCTACCCTATTGGGATCAATTCTCACTCCCTCTGCTGATACTATATGGCCTAACAAATTCCCCTCCTTCATAGAAAATAAATATTTCTTGGGGTTTAAGGAAGGGCCAAACCTCCTGCATTTCAAGAAAACCTTCCTCAAGTGACAACAATGCTCTTTATCAGATCTGGAGAAGACGGTGATGTCATCTAGATATATCACCACAAACTGATCTTTCTCCCCAATGAAGGCTATGTCCATGGCTCGCTGAAACGTTGCCCTTGCATTCATCAATCCAAAGGGCATTTTGGCATACATCAATGTCCCCCAAGGAGTGGTGAATGTTGTTTTCTCCCTGTCTTCAAGTAGAACAAAGATCTGATTGTAGCCATAAAAGCCATCAATCATTGAAATTTTGGATGCCCTTGTTACCCTCTACAATATGTGTTCCATCTTTGGTAAGGGGTAATTATCCTTCCTTGAGCTTCTATTCAGATTTCTGAAATCGACACAGAGTCTGATTTCTCCACTCTTCTTTCTCACTGGGACCACATTGGCCACCCATTCAGAATATCTCAAGGGGACAATGATTTGGGCATCTAACAACTTCTTTACTTCTCTTTCCATGATAGGTAGCAACATAGGATTAATCTGTCTTAGCTTCTTCCTAAATGGCTTAGCCTCCTCTTTCAGTGGGATCTTGTGCTCAATGACAGATGTGTCATATGTCTTGAGTTCTTCATAGGTCCAGGCGAACACATTAGAAAATTCTTTCAATAGCTTAGTATATTCGGCTCTCTTCTCCCCTGACAGGCTACTTGACAACTTGACGAACCTGGGATCCTCCTCTGTGCCAATATTTCACTTAGTTACATCAGCACCCTCAATTGAAAAATTACCCTTTATTGCCACATCATTCCCATTGAACAATCTTTCTAAAGGAACTATTCCTTTGGAATTTGATTGCTAGGAAACTAAACAATATGGTGATTAGAAATTTTATTTAAAAATACCTCAGGGTGAGGGTCACCTTCGGGATGAGGGTCCTGATCAATGTATAATGCAGAGAATTCATCAACAAACTCAAGAAATTTTTTGATTTCAAGATCATCCTCGAATACCTTCAAATGCTTGATATTGTCCGGTACAGATGGCCTATATCTTATCTCAACATCATATTTGATCTTAGGTGGCAGAGGGATCCTAAACTGGCTAGCTCAGACAGCTAGGGAATCAACCAAAGTATTTTCCTCTCTTGGAATAAAAGAAATGTTGAAAGTTGAGAAGAAATTATCAATTAGGTCCCACACCTCATTTTTGTAATTTCTGAGTCGAGGATGTTTAGCCCGATAAGAATTTCTGACCTGCTGGACTATCAATTCAGCGTCTCCGAACACTGCTACCTCTTCAATTCCCATTTCTTTTGCAGCCCTTAAACCTAAAACAAGAGCTTCATATTCTTCCACATTATTGGTAGTTTCAAACTCTATCTTGTATGACAGAGATATGGTTTCCTGACAAGGTGACATAAATACCACTCGGCACCAACACCTTCACTAGAAGAGGCTCCATCGAAGAAAATCTTCCACACAGAGGTAGTTGGGGGAGGTATTTCATGATGAGAAATGGGTTGCTTTCTAGTTACGAGAGGGGCTTCGAGAGTATCAGTGAGATGCAACAAAATAGACCCCAAATCAGTGTCAAGTGCAAAGATGGGATGATTAGTGGGGTCTGCTTCATCACAACAATGTAGGCCAGCTAGGCTTCCCTGTAAAGTCTTCTATGCCCCCCCCCCAAAAAAAAACATAGGAATACTGGCATATGTGAGGTCCAGAATAGTTTCATATGTGAGGTCCATTTGTGATGTTCCTCCAAGATTTTTAATCCAATATCTTGACAATAGCATGCCAAACTTGGGGGAACATCAACTACCATAATGTCCATGACCACACTCTTCATTGGTAGCTGAAATAAGGACACCACCAGGTCTTTCATGACTCCAAGACATTGCACCCTTCTTGAATGAAAAGAGTACAAGTCATGGTAGTTCTTTGTTACTTCCAGTCCCAATTCTTCCATGACTATTTTGGGCAGGAGGTTATGGGAAGCCCCTGAATCCAACAGGAAATTATGCAGCACCTTATCATGTATGTTTAGGGATGTGTAGAAGGGAGGGGATGAATCATCTTTGTCTTCTACCATGGGACCTAGGATGACTGTTGTCTTTTCATCTTGGATATTTACTGAGTCTGTGGTAAGCTGAGGTGGCTCGGACTGCAACAGTTTACAGAGGGACCTTTTGAAATCTTCATTTTTAACTAGTTCCAAGAGGGGTACAGGAATTCTAATTTTTTGAATTTCATGCTCAAAACTAAAGGAGGAAGGAGGCTTAGGAATTTCCCTTACCTCAGGGAGAGGGTATTTGGTTGTTGGTGAAATATTCTGAATTTTATTTTCCTTGATTATATTTGTTGCAGACTTAAGAGGCTTTTCTGCCAAGAGAGGCTGATGAGGAATATCAGACTTCCATTCTTTATTCTTCAATCCAAGGTTGTATTTGTTAGGAGTACTATTGGATTTTTCCCCTTTACACATTTTGTTTATTTGACTGTTCATGAGGGATTCTTCATATGCAGATTGAGTCAAATGGGGAAAAGGGGAGGTGTCTTCAATACAATGAATTTTAGGACCAAGCTCATCTATCTCCTCTCCTTCCTCATCAGCAATAAGGTTATTTTGGAGAGGGTTTTGAATCCTCTGATCATCTCTATCTCTGTTCCTCTATTCCCTTGGAATAATCTGGGGAACATTGTTGTTTGGCCTCCTGAAATTGTCTTTGTTGTCAATGTTTTGAGGATTTTTGTAAGTCTGTTTTCCCTCCATTTTCATTTTCTCCATCTCTGCAAACAGAGTCTTTACCATCTTTGTCAATTCATCCACTTGAGGGTAAGATGTAGAAGAACCGGATGTGGAGGCTTCAGATCTCCTTCTGGGTGTGTCTCTATCGGCTTTATTTCTGAGTCGATCAACAGCCAATATATTAGACTCTACTTCCACAACTGCATCCTACATATGATCCAAGGAAGTGGCTCGTCTTTCCCTCAATAGAAGGTAGAAATCAAGGTCAAATGCACTAGAATAAGTAATTTTGGTTAAATCTTCTGAGGGATTTATCTCAGCAAGGATCCTATTGTACATTTTATTGAATCTCTTGGAGAAGTCATAGATAGACTCTCCTTCCTTTCTCTTTAGGGACCCAAACTCTTTCATGTAATACATGAAGTCTTTCTTATCTCCCCACTATCTCAAGAAGGTATTATCCAAATCCTCTATCCCATCGATAGATCTAGGAAGCAGGGCCCTAAACCATTTTATAGCCTTGCCTTCAAGGATATGAACAAAAATCGTCATCCATATGTCTACATGCATGATGATATGATGATCTGTAAAACTATAAAAGGCCTCAAGATGTTCTTCTGCGGTTATGTCTTCTTCGCTTGTAAATTTGGGCAGTTGCTTGAGGTAGCCATCTATTGGAATGGCATTGAGAGGCTAAGGTAACATAAGGGGAGCATACCTAGTAGCTATTATGGCCTCCATCCTAGTCATGGGGGTATTTTCCCCTGCCATAGGAATGTTAGGTGGAGGAGAACTAGGAGGAGAAGGTGTTCAATCAGGGGAGACTATAGGGCTTAAGGGAGAAGATATTGTTGTGGGTATAGTAGTAGAAACAGTAATAGGATGAGGGGTGTTAAGGCCTGGGGTAGGAAAATATCCTAAGTTCCTAGGTCTAGACCAGGCCATGGATGATTTTAGGGGATAAATTTCACTCATGGGCTAATTTTCCATGGTTTTTCCAAAAACAAGATTCACTATTTTAAAAATGATTCGCCTAAATTCTATAGGATAAAATATTTTACCTTAAAAATCACCAAAATTTATAAAAACTATATAAAATCATTAGAAATTTGAATATTTTTACAAAAATATCACCATACATTTATAGTTGGCATATGAAGGATTAGTAAGATTCACCAATGTTTCTACAATTTAAAATAAATTTTCATCCTTAAAATCATCCCTGGACCATGCTGCAACGTCAGGGGAGATAGGAGTGACAAGATTTTCTCCCTCCGATGTAAGACTAGGGGAAGGGAACTCAGAACGAACACTCCAAAAGTTCAGGAAATGGGAACTTCAGTAAAAGGTCTACTAGAAAACTGAGAAGCAGACAATGAAGTTTCTAGCAGAGGAAAATGAGAACTATCAAAACTACCTGGTTCAACAGCCGAATCTCCTTCTCCGACAGCCTTTGATTTTCTGATAATTTTTTCCAGATCATCTTCAGGCATAGCTAGAGGTAGTTTTGGATGAGACTGTGTGTGTCTGCCTCTGGAAGCCACAACTAAAACAGTAGGTTCGCCACAGTGGATTTGTCACAATGGATTCGCTAGGCGCATAGTAGCAATCCTGAAGGGCTCTGATACCTGATGTACCTTCAAAATCAGAGGCTCAATTTCGTTCAATCCCAAGGAAAATCTTCAACTTCATCCCCGACAATGGCAACGACGCCAGAAATGGTAGCACCAGGAGTTACTCCTGGATTGCAGCGGGAGTAAGCTTGATACCCATCATTTTATGTCACAATTTGTTTATAAAGGGTGATCAAATGGAAGTAAACTCAGAAAAATATTTTTTTAACTCATAACCCTGGACTAGGCTATGCATCAACAGGTGAGGTATTAATCTAACTCCAGTCAATAAGTTGTAATAAGGGTGAGTAGGAGGAAGAATTCAGAGAGAAACTGCAAAGGTTTGTTGTAGGAATCAAGCTTCCAATAGCTCGTAGAAGAAAGAACAAAACACTGAAATGTGTCAGGATGACACAGTTACAGTAACACAGTGATCAAACCTGCATCATAGTGGCTACTGTAACATCTCTCTTGAATCTTCCAATGAGCTACTTAGGGTAAGAGGGAGAAAAAGACACAGGAAACTGATTAGAACTGGTGAAAACATTGTCATGATCAAACATTCATCACACAACATAATCACCCTCGACTGGATACTCCAATTCTGAGTGTTTTAACACGGTTTTTTATAGAGAGATGGAAAGAGGGTGAATTTAATTAGACAAGAAGCTTCACATACAAATACATAACCAGGAAAACCAGTCCTTCATCAAAACTTTACAGTCGGGAGCTTAGCTCTACCATCAATACCAATAAAAATGGAAAAATTTCTTACATATACTTAGAATTGGCTTGGTTTTTCAGAAGCTGATCATGTCATGCATTCATGGCCTTACGTAAATGAGCTTCTCTACCATTCTGTGCATGCAAACATTGGGCAGACTGCCCATGCAATATTCTGATGGACATGATAATTGTCAGGAAGAATTGATAGTCTGCCTCTGCGCTTGTCTTTTCCCAGCTTTCTATTTATGGAAGGAGACGATGTCTCACCCACCTTCCACCTTTTCATTAACTGATTTGTCAGGATCTAAAAAGCCTTGGTCAACTATGCACCTAGGATTCATGGCAAATTGTCTTTGGTTGTCTATTTCTTCACTGGAATGCTACAAGGGGACCTGGCTGGTAGACATGGACGAAGCTGACAAGGCTGAGGCGACCAGCTAAGGTGGGGGTGACAGGGAGTGTGAGACACATGGTAGGAGGTGAGTGAGTGATGGGAAAAGATGAGACAGGGATAGTTCAGGAGGACGATGAGTGGATGACAGGTGTGAGGATGTGGCATCATACATGGTGAGAGCATCTACTAGGGAGGACATGAACAGTGGGACACTTGGAAAGAAATGGAAGATGGGAGTGATTAGGGGCTACAACCCAATAGTGAGTGGAGGATGTGATGGGTGAAGGTGAGAGACAAAGTGGAGGAAAAATGGCAGAGGGAGGTGAAGGCAGTAAGTAGTTTTATGTAGGAGGGGGGCTGACACCATAAGAGGTCGCCATGATATCAGAGTGCCCACATTCAAAACCACCTCATTCCAGACCCCCCCCCCCTCATTAAAGGAAGAATGGAAAGGGGGGTCCATAATTGAATGTGCATCGCAGATCTAGGCAGTTCAATCCCGACCATTCAAACTTTCACAGTCAAATTTTGGACCCTCACCCCCCCTCCCCCCCCATTAAAGGAAGAATGACGGGGGGGGTACAGAATGGAACCTTGGCCGTAGATCTAGGCGCACAAATTTTGGCCACCCAGATCTACGTGCGTCTTAGCACAATGATCCCATGTGTCTTTCCTGATGGACGACTGAGTTCTTCAGACGATTAATGGTCCATCTTCTTCTAGGACTTCTAGTGCTAACAGGGGACTAAGCTTCCACTAGATAGGCTGAGGGAGGAGGCTAAGTGTTTGGGTCCTAGGGGATAATCTAGGGGACTTACCTCTAAAGGAATAATATTTTATTATTATTCCTGAAAGCTAAGGTGGACATGTTGAGTGTTTTCCTAAGTTTCTATAAAGGGAACGTAAGCTAAATGGAGTGCATGTAGCTCCAGGAAGACAAGTGTCGACCTGGGCTCAAGTAGTTAAAGCTTAAGTGTCATCTTATGTTGGGGTCCTGGCCATTCTTCCATCCATAGTCTAAACCTAAAACCTCCATGATCGACCTCTGCGTCATTGCTGGTCATGCACTCTAAAACCTATGGGGAAAACAGACAAACTGAGTCGTGTCTTCGAGAGACGTCTGAGTTATCCCATGTGTATCCTCTGTGAATTTTTTTTATCTCTATATCGACTTATGCATACCCTCATGCATCTTTGAAGACAGAAATTGTAAAGTCGTATAGTGTTTCCTTCCTAAGAAACCCTAGCACCCCATATTTTTTTGTGTCGTGTGTGTCATAACTGTTGGCTTTTGTGGCCATGTAGTTCCTCGAATGAGTGTGGTTTGATGTCATCATTTGTTCCTTACCGAGCCTTTTGGTTTTCCTACTTGTGCTGGAATTGAGTTGAAGAGGCAGGTTGTTAGGCCTGTGTGAAACTCTCCCAGGTGAGAGAGAGTTTGTTGGGAAGTGAGTTCTCCTCAAAGGGATTCTCGTAGCAACTACAGTACTCTGAGAATTCTGTTCTAGCCTGTTGTTGAAGCCCAATTTAAGGGAGGTGTACTAGTTGATGGAATTGTATTAGTGAAGGTGTATCCTCCTGGGGTGGAGTAGGCATGTGGGGAATGAGGGTTTATGTGTTGTGGGCGTAAGTGGCTCCTGGGATAAAAGATCCTTCCTGTTGCTTTGTGTAACTTCCTTATTGTCCTTTCCTAGCCTAGGATTCCCTTGCCCTAGGTGGATCTTAGTCCCAGCTTGGGGGTGACCCACTGCTGAGCATGATGAGCAGCGTGGTCTATGGTTGGGAGGTTTGTGGAAGGTATGCACGCAGTTGGTGGTCTTGTAATAAAAGATAAGTATCTCTTTATGTTCAATTACATGTTGTGTAATGATACATATGTTTTAATTGATGAGTATTGCCTATGTATGTTGTATATGTTGCATGTGTAGGCTTACTGTCATTTATGTGCCTAATTATGTATTTTATGCATGTTTTGTGATGCTGGAATGTTATCATGTATTCCGTTGCACATGTGGATTACTGTTAGTTCCATTGATTCTGAAATGGTAGCAGTAATTATTTGTTTATTGTGATTAAGTGTTTTAAATTCATTAAAATGCATATATATTATATAAGTGTATATTCTGTGTGGTAGCATTACCCGGTCTCTAGAGGGTTGGGGATGTTACAATCATAATGAACTGGTAGTTGGAAGAAGGCCAAGAATGCTTTCACCAAGGATTCAAAAGTCACATGGGACCCTGATTTTTCGTCCACATACCATTTGGTTGATGGACCAATGAGTGTGTGCTAAAATAACCTTAAGCGGATGGAGTCATCCATGATGTTGTTTGAAGAGCACCATAAGTGGAAAGTCATGACATGGTTGGCAGGATCTTCTTGTCTTCAAATTTGGGAATGTTTGAAGGTAGTTTGGTAGGCATATTGGGCCATGTGGGATCATGCAATATAGGATCATTTGTGAGTTTAGTTAAATCAAGAATGTTGATGGACTCCAAATATGGCATGGGGGGTGGTGGTGGAGGATTAGTTCCAACCATGGTGTGAATAGGTAGTAGACCTGACCCTTGAGGGGGATTTGATGGGGATGTTTTTTTCCCTTGAGAGGAAGTTTTCCCCCCACCTCCTTGTGAAGGAGAGCTATTGGATGGATGACCTTGGGAATTGGTCCCAAGTAAGGTGGAACCAAGCAAAGTTGATCCCAAAATAATAGCACTCACAGGGGTGTGAGATGGTTGAGCCAGTGAATTGGAAAGACTATGAACTCCTCCTAGAATAAGTGGGATATTTTGCAAGCATCTGGAATGACAGGGATAATGTGGGTCCCCTGTGATGTCCGAATAGAAAAGTGAATGTGTGCAAATGGTGATGAAAGAAATAAATGAATAAGAGACTTGTATAATTTGGACCTTCATAATATATCTCACAATCACATGTAACCAAATGAGCATCATACATAAATAAACTGTAAATAAGCATAAATGTGGGTAGGTGGATGTTGTCCACGTGGGAGAACAAAGAAAATAAATGCTCATGTCCTAAAAAGACGTAATGTCCTTCCTCTCAAATAGCACTGGACCTTCCTAGAGCACTCAACAGTGGTGTCTGAAGCCAACGGAAGAGGAACTAGTGAAGGATGAAACAATCAGTTATAATGAAGGGTATATGGTGCATATCCCAAAAGAGCTGGCAATATTTCCCAATAGCCACACAAAATCTGATCAAGGTGCAATTGCAACCCATAATTGCCACCAAGGTAGATGTCCTAATATTGGCCACTAGGTACCTCTGTCAAAGTGAGACATTTAGATTTTCGGCCTCAAAAATGGGTCATGGGCTAGATGGGCCTGTTACTTTGATCTTTAAACTCTCCCAATGATGTAAACTAAGAAAGTAATTTCAAAAACTATCCTAATTTTGCAACATGTGGGAATGTATGGGCCCTTACAATTTTAAGATGATTTTGAAAAGAAACTAAGAGGAGCCCTAGGGGGGCTTTGTCCTCTCCTGAATATTTTGTTAAGGGATATGAAATGTCCCTTTAACCACCTTTTTTATTCTCAAGATCGCTCTATGGTGCGAGAGAAGAACATACTCAATGTTGAAAGTTGATTTATGGTCCCAATGCGAGTGATTTTATATGTGATATCAAATAATCTCAACTTAACTTTTACAAATCAAACAAGCCATCCATGTGGAAACCAAAAGAAAAAGAGGAGACGTATGGTTCTTTTTACCCATTAAGTGCATATGTTTGACTAACCTTTCACATGGGAAAGGAATCTAGGTGGAGTTCATTTACAAATTTCATAAAAGCAAGATCTTGAAGGCTAGGGGCCTTCAAATCATCACAAAAACTCTTACAATTTTGAAACTCTGCATAGGTGCAATGGTTATAGTTTAGAAATATACACAGTGGGTGCATAGTGTGCAAAGAAAAAAAGACCTTTTGGTGCAAAGTGCACAGAATGCATAGCTAACCAAAGTACTTTGGGCTCACAATGCATTGAATGCGCGTCTGTGGAATGAAATACCCATGCACATTCTGATACGGGTTGGGGGGGGATTTTAAGTGGAATTCTCCTCCTCCAACTCCAAACTTAGCTCTTGACAGGTAAGGCTAGGCCATTTATGGTTCCTGTAAGGAAAATGGGTCAAAAAGAAGTGCTCTAAAAAACCAAATTGGGAGGAAGTTGATACCTTATCCCCAGTACGGTTGCCAATCTGTTGTGTTTGTTTTGTCACTTGGGTGAGAAAAACAATAGCACTTATAAGTCTAGTTGGGCATTCTAGACAAGACAGAGGTTAGTGCATGAATTAGATAATCCAAGCACATGAAATAAATAAACAAATAAACTAAAAACTACTAAGGAAATAAAACTAAAATGCATAAGAAACTTTGAACCAAAATCAATCAACCAAATGACCAAGATTCTGCCACCAATGGATAACTATATTAGTTGGAAAGACATCATAGATAAAGGAGGACTTATGGATCCCCTCTTCCTCCTTGGGAGGGCTCTTGAGTTCTCTATTAGAGATCTCTTCTTACAATGATAATCAAGAAAGCAAATGGTGAAGAAATCCAAGCCTATTCCCTCAAGAGGTGAGTGGAATGGCCTATTGGAATGTTGCTAGAATGCTCCAAGGAGAAAAGAGGATTCTCAAGGGAGGATTGAGGTAGAATAAAAATACTATAGAAATATTAAACTCTTAGTGCACCCATGGCCTCCATTTATAGCATGTCTTCAAGGCATTATTCAACTAGTTCTTGGTGCGAACAAGGGGCCCTTTAGGGAACCCTTTGGTCCTTGACCAGCCCCCCATTTGGATTCAGCTCAGATATGAGGGTCAAATCAAGTTGGGAGTTTTAGAATATAATGGATGTGCTCATTTTACCATCGAAAATATCACTATTCTCACCCAACCATAGGCCGAAGCCACCCTCTGAGCACCTTAATCTTGACAAAGAATAATTATGGAAGAAAACCCTAGGCTAGATAGTCAAACAAAGGGTAGTGCACCAAACAAGAGCTGATCAGATAGTCCAAACCATAACCAAGAGATAGTCCAAGCCAAAACATGATTTGCTAGCTATAGCAGCTGCAACGACAATCTCCTCCAAACTTGCGCACAAAATTGGCTAACTATAGTACACACAAGTGACCTCTGCAGTTCTGAGAATGCATGTCAGAATGAAGACTAGCTTCCTGTATTTATACTAATTCTGGCTAAGTGTCTGGGTCGACTTCTCATTCTGGGTACCTATTTACTAAGTATATATTATTTCTTCTGGCTGACTGCTTCTCTTGGAGGCTAATAACCTAATATAAATTATCCCCTTGAGCCGACTTGTCTTCTAGGGTTATTAGCCAACTCATTAGGGTTTATTCTTGCTTCCTGGAATATTCTATTCTCGCCAGGTTTACATGTGGAGGTAAATACCTCTTACATCTACCATAATATCAATAGGGATTTGGTCCATAAGTGGTTGAGAGGCTGAGAAGAACCATAAATGTGTCGTTCACAGAAGTGCACGACTTTTCTTGTACACAGTCGCACATATGGTGCATTGTGCACTCTACGAGCTTCTTTGGCCCGCACACTGTGCGCGCACTTCCTTTAGTGATTTAGCGCATGTCAATTTTTTGTCCAGTTGTATATTTTCTCCTCTTGGAAATGCATTTTTGGTGTTGCAGGTGAACTAATAGGTGTTTGGAACTACTGTATTTCTGTAACCATTTTCATGTAATGTTGCGAACGAAATTTCAGTGATAACAAAGGGTTTTGAGTACCCTTCCTTATTTGGATTTGCATATGCTTTCCTTTTGTATTTGTCTTTAGATTTATGATATTGATGACCACTACCATCTTGCACAATAAGTGTATGCACCTTTGGGCCTTTGATTTTTCCCATATCGATGAGCTTGTTCTACTCTTGTGTCAGAGACTCGATAAAGGCCTCAAGAGAGGGAATCATCCAGGTGGCTCCAGAGGTGAGCCTAATTGAATGGAATGTAGATAAAAACCCTGACTATTCCATACCAAGTTTGGAGAGAATGGTAAGAACCATTTGTTTCTCCTCCTTAGATTTATCAACCCTGCAAGCCTTGAGTTGCAACCACAAATCCTTATATTTGGTAAATAAATATTGGACATTTTCGAAGGTTTTTGGATCCAATGTGAGAAATTCCACCTCGAGCATGTGTCCCCTCATATCATCATGTTTTTCAAAAATCCCTTCCATGGTGGTCAAGGCTTCATCGAGGTTTTTATGGGTGGATATGTGAAAGAGGAGTTCAAGAGAAATGAGACTGCAAATAGTTCCAAACGCTTCATCTATTTTATTTATATACTTGGATTTTTCTATGGCTGATGTGGGTTTTGTATCTGTGTTCATGGTTAAGCCATATAATCCTCTTCCTTGAAGATGCATTATCATGTTTTCCTTCCATGCAAAGAAATTGTACGATGTAATAATGAATTCTTTTGGAAATTCCATTTTTTCGTTGTCTTCAATCTTCGGTACCTACAAAAATAATTTGGTGTGTCTTTTTCCTAGCAATATGTCATATATGATACCATGTAAATGTGTTGAACCTGCACATAATATATCTATCTAGAAATTGACATACAAAGTTGCAAAGAAAATATGAGAAAAGAGAAGCAGGAGAGAAAGAAAGGAAGAATTCGCATTAACCAAATGAATGAATGATAATTTACACATGATATACTTTGTATAACTCATCTAATGCACACTCGGGGAGAATCCAATGTGCCATAGTGTTTGTCTAGAGTTATCTCGACACACATCAATAGTTACCAGAGTAAACTGCCACCTAGTCTAGTCTCGCAGGAAGTTACGAGAGTGAACTGTCACCTAGTCTGAGTTAACTAGTCTCTTAGTCTTCAGTTAATTGACTGAAACATATTGAAGTGGGGAGTAGATCAAGGAATCATGAGTAATGCACTAGTCTAGTGATGATCCCAATGACATTGTGCATTAGATGGTGATGATCCCAATGTTGCATGGTGATAATCCCAATGTTGCATCTAGACTCCACTCAAATGATCAAATTGAAGTGTGAACTGAAGACAATATTCTCCTAGAGGAATATTCTCCCTAAACTATAGGAGACTGGATAACGACTAATAAACATAGGGAAAACCTTAGGAAAAATAAATCCTAGATGTGTGTGAAGTATCTCCAACACACTACGCCATCTACATTGTCATCGAAATCTTAGAAGAAATCTCTTTGAAATGTCATGTGAGAGGTCGTGCTCATGTCAAGAAGCCATGCATCTCCCCAAGAATCAATTGAAGTATTAAAGAGTTCTTCAGTTACTCCTATATTACAATAGGAAAAAATATAACGAGAATGTGTTTTATCTTAACTGATTTTGAGGTTTTACATTTGTCTTATTTCTAACTTTGTCTTTCTTCTTTGAAATTTTTCTATGGAACTTTGAAATCGGTGGCTTCATGTGACCCATTCATTCTCCAATGAGTACAATGAAGATTGGATTTTTCATGGGGATTCTGTCAACCCCCTCTACCTCTAAATTTATTCTTTCCATGTCATTTCATTTGTTAGTATTTCATTTCTTACTAAAAAATGATAGACAAAAAAGGAGGAAGCAATAAATCTACTAGCAAGCTCAAATAGAAAAAATCAAACTACCTTCTAGTTATGAAGTGAGCAAACATACATAACATATGGATTCCAATAATATTTCTAAGGTGTGTGTTGCAATAAATAAATATTTCAAATAACACAAAGTACCACAACCCTCATGCACAAATATATTTATGAATAATTCTGTGTCAAGAATACAATGCTAAGAATATAATGTTTCTCCACCCAAAATACTATGTGAATTAATAGAATGATTCATTGGTTCTTGGAAGACATATTAAATCCATATTGTACATAGTTTTAAAGGCCATATGATGGGAAGCAAGTCATGTTCTGATCCTGTTAGAACTCTGTAAATTATGTTTAGCTGAATAGACAAACGACAGAGGTAACTGTTTCAAACAGCTTCAGAGCTGAGGCACTAGCCTTCCCAACTCAGAGAGGGCTCTCTCATGTCACTTGATATATCTATGGAAACCAGTGGCTAGATTTGATTTGTTTGGGAGATTTTTAATAGAGTTGTTGGCAAAGAAGAGGGGAACACTATGGGCGATTGAGTCAAAATTATGAAAGTGAACGAAGACAATGCATAGACTTGTAGAAATATCCAGACGACAAAGGATAAATAAGGCGATGAATCTAAGTTATTATTGAAATAAAAATATGTGTAGGAAGATAAAGAAGACAAATAACTGCATCAGAGCATTACAACAATGAATTCTAAATTGGTTAAGAAGAAATATACACAGTCTAAATTGCTAAGCCAAGAGCATCATGAGATGAATTATGGGCTTTTGTATCTCCAATTTAAACAGATGAAAGTGAAATGAAATAAAATATCACAGGAATTACATACAATTAGGGAAGACAAAACTCATATCATAGCCATTAGAATCTTTTCATAAACAGTTCAAAATGTTTCTTCATATGTATTCAATTCAGTCCAAGAAAAATCACAATAGAGTCCAGAACCACCAGAATTGTGCCCTTGCACTTCTACCCTCTCCTAATACACTCAGAACCTCTAACACTTATACAATATGAGTTCCTTTACTGTGCAACCAGTTACAATAATTGAAATGAAACATTTCAGCTTCTACAATGATTACAAAGGACAGTTTTAAGAAAAAAAACGTTTCATAATCCCTGCAAATTCCTTTGATTCTCCATCTCCTTCCTCTGCCATGTTCTCTTTGAAATATCACTCATAATATTTCAAATATAATTGCATTTATCCATATTCTCATTAAACATTTGGTAATAATATATTTGAAATAAAAATAATTCCCAAATATTTTTCTATCTTGTAGAATTAAATTTCCATAATTTAATTCATGCCTGGGGTTTTTAATACCATGTCTTGTTTGCCCAATTCACCATTTCATTGTAAAAACATTTACTTTTACCATTTCCATGTGAAAAACATTTACTGTGTAATGTTTTTCCAATTTATCGTTTCACTGTGGAAAAACATTTACTGTGTAATGTTTTTCCAATTTATCGTTTCACTGTGGAAAAACATTTACTGTGTAATGTTTTTCCAATTTATCGTCTTTGGAAAAATACCTTTTATCTGTAAATTCTAACCTTGTACAATATCTACTGAAAACTGATATTCAGAAAAGAACAAAAAAGATACAATGGCAAATACAAACATTAGACAGAGATTTTTCACCTGGAAACCCAAACCGGGAAAACCAGCATATATTATATTCATACATTGTGTTACATTGTTTACAATACAATATACATATAGGAGCCAGCAGCATCCAAAACCCTAACCCAATGACCTGGATTAGTCCAAAACCCTAATTCCTTAACCGGAAATAGAAAACCATCGGCTAAAAACCATGTGCCGAAAAACCACCTAATATCATGTGGTCCCGGAAATATGTCGTCCCGGCTGAAATATGTCGTCAAGGTTACATAGTCAACAATCCAGGGCAGCAATGCCCATGGATCCTCTACACCAAGAGAACTTCTCAGTGCTCACAAATTTTGTTAATGAATCTGCAACATTCTTCAAAGTGTC
>JZKD02S1565002.1:341859-352336 GCA_000966675.3 Picea glauca
ACATTGTTTACAATACAATATACATATAGGAGCCAACGGCATCCAAAACCCTAACCCAATGACCTGGATTAGTCCAAAACCCTAATTTCTTAACCAGAAATAGAAAACCATCGGCTAAAAACCATGTGCCGAAAAACCACCTAATATCATGTGGTCCCAGAAATATGTCGTCTCGGTAATATGTCGTCCCGGAAATATGTCGTCTCGGCGGAAATATGTCGTCCTGAAAAAAAAAAAATGGGGGCACTGCCCTCGAACCCCCGCATGGGGGGCTCCGCCCCCCTCTAACTCCCCTGCATGCCCGGCACATACACTCAGACACTACTACTCGTGAAAAGAACATAACACATACCCAACATTATCTTCTTATTTTACTTATGTAAAACCCTTGGATAAAAATGATCCAAGTTTCCATTCACGTGCATATTCCATTTAATTATTTTCCATGGAAATAAACATTAGTCTCCTTGATTTGTAAAATTTAAATCTTACCTCTGTAAAACCTTTTCACCATGAGGAGGAATCTCATTTATTGGAAATCCCATACTCATTATTGAAATGCACTCCTGAAAAAATGTCGCACATAAAAATATGATAAATGTATGCATTTATTATATCAGTCTTGGGCTAAAAGTGGTTTAATCCAAACTGCTTTTACCTCCGATGTGCCCCACATAAAAACACGTGTCCACCAAATAAACCACGGTAGTTTTCCCCGGTCCTCCTTCACTTAATTAACCTCCTCGTTACTTTAATCCCCGATATGTATGTGCACCCTCCATCCAACCTTTGACTTTTCGATATTATAAGTTGAGATTCGTGCCCATGATTTGACGTGATTTCATAAATTAAATATGTAATTAAATATTAATATAAATATAAAATTATTTATATTAATAATAAAAACCCCCTTTTTTCTATTTTCGAAGGACTTTGGGAATATGAGGCTTAACACATGATTTTGTGGATGGGATAAGGGTGCTTAATAAAAGGAATATTTTTTTTATTTTCAACAGGAATATGAAAATAACCGTAAAAATGAATGAAGTTATGGAACTAAGGGATTTAGATAGGAATTAAGGCTAGGCATAGGCTTGGGATGTTTGCCAATTTTTTACTCATGGAGTACATGACTATTTTGGATGATCAGTTGAGTGAAGGATTTAGGTGATGGGAGCTTGTCGAAGCTGGTGAAAATTTTTGAAAGTCTGAGTGGAAAAATAGCATAAGGACAATACGCTTTGGGAAAAATTAATACAAATTAGCAGGTGATAACATAGGCTCCTATTGGGTATGATATGCTCCCCGTGAGGTAGAAAACAATAGTAGACCACGTGCCTGATCCATTGGGATGCTGCCAAAACATGTTTGTGTACCCTACTTCGACCTATCAACAGTGTCTGCTGAAAACCAAACTTTGCACACTACTCTCAACTGTATATTGAATACTGAATAGACTGCTAAAATCTGATTGTACACACTACTGTAAATCCAAATGGAAAATTGATTGACCAACAAGATTATTTCCACACTCCTATCTACTCTAAAACTGCTGAAATGAATACTCAATCAAGTGATACTGAAGTGTCAATACAACCAATCAAGTAATTGGCTTCCCAATTTTTCTTCGCTCGCATCTTTCTTAAGCATGTAGACAAATGTAAATAATGGCAGCTGAAAACAAAAGTTGAATCCAAAACTTGAACTTCTGAATGAAACAAACTCCTCCTTCACTGAAGACTGTAATAATATGGCTACAGGATCTTGAAAACCATGAAAAAACATTTCTTCTTGATGAGGAAAGACAGAAAGACAAGCCTCTGTCATAAGTGTTTGTTGTTCTTGCTCTATTTCCTCAATTTTGAGAATATTTTCTAATGAAATTGTAGCAATAGGTTTGTCTACTTCTCCATGCATCTCAACAAAAAAAATCATACATTCTTGAACATCTTCAAATATGAAAACCATATTATGTGCATCCTCTTGTTCATCAAACAATTCTGATTTGGTTTCATTAAACTTCTAGAAATTTGCTTGAGGACTATCATTTTGACTTTCAAATGAATTAATAGAAATAAGTTCCTGCTCATAATCTTCTTGCAAATGTGAAAATCTAATAGTATGCACTATTTCACAGTCTATAGTTCTAAAGGATGCATTTTCAAAACCATGATTTTCACATGAATCAAATAGAACCACAACCTCTTTATTATATTTTTGTATTTCTGATTGAAAAATGGCATATGTTGTTTAGTTTCTTTCCTGAAGCTCTATCTCATTCATTTGTTCATTGTTGGAAGTTTCCATAGATGCATTTTTATAATCCTCATCCATGTCTATGCCACTTAGAGTTTGAACAACCATATCATTCATAGGGGGAGAAAGACAACCTTGAAATACTTTGTTTTGCTGAAAATATTGTTGAATATCTTCATCAAGTTCAGGGGAAGGAAAATGAATTTCAACAACAATTTCTTGATCAGCTTCACCTTCAACCAAAGGAGGGACTACTATTTGTTGTTGGGATGAATACTCATAAACGGCTTCTATGATTTCATCATTCATACACTCTTCATTTCCAAAAACATTTTCAAGGTACTTAATGAAATATTCACAAAATTCACAAGAATCTTCAAACACCAAGGATGAAGAATTAGATTCTCCATAATGCTTAAAGAATGCTATATGGAAATCTTTAAGAGAGTATAAGTTGCCTCGTTTTAAACCTTCATGCCATAATCTTTCTCTCCCCTCTAAAGTATCCATAAGCATTTTCATCAAACAATCCTCATGAAATTCAACCCCTGACTTACATATGTTCATGTGAAATCTAATCAAGTGCAAGGTAGCATCCTTTCCTTTCCCGTCTTCGAATTTAGGAAAATATTTTTTCCAATTTATGTGAGGAATATGATTTGGAAAGCCATGAATATGAGATCGATTCATTAGAGAATACCTTGCAGATATTGAACTCATCTTCAGATAGTGGAGTCACCAACGATGTTTTGTAAGTTGGATTCTGCATTGAGAGTAGAGTCGCCAATGATGTTTTGGAAGATGGATTCTGCATTGAGAGTGGAGTCACCAGTGAAAATTCAAATTTCTAGATTCTTCTACCAGTGGAATCACCTTCAAACTAATTTTATGATGTGTGGAGTTGCTAGAGCAGGAATACAGCCAATATGTGCATAAGTGTCTGTTGCACTCGAACCTTAGAACTCAACCATGTGTTGGCAGCCATATTAATCTCTATCTTTTTTTTTACAAGCTGCCTACACAAGGTTTTTTTAAACCCTCATTAATCGTTGCAACTGTTTAAATGATATCATTATTCTTTGCTTTTTTCATACCTTCTTTTTGTTTTCATTTTCATGACTGCAAGCGTGAAAACCCACATTTGGAATTCATGTTGATTACATCAAAATGATCATTCGGTTTATCATGAACCTACTTGTTTATATGGTTATAACTCTTTGACCTCAAACACACCACTGGTCACATATTTATCAAAACACCAAACATTTATGCATTTGATTATTGTTAATATGTTGTTGATTTACAAAATCTTCGACGTAATGGTTTGATTGACACATTGATTTTTGGGTCAAATCATGGTTATGTGATAGTTCATTTGACATGTTGATTAAAATTCTTTTGGATATGCACTGTTATTATTTGAATGTATCATTACACAAAGGCTTCATTCCAAGTACATCCCAATATGATGTTCTTGCATAGGCCTCGATTTACACCACTATCCTCGCACGCATAGCATTAACGCTCTACCCTTGCATTTCGATTTGCCATAGCATTGTGTTGGGGAAGATTCAGGACAATGGTTCTATGTCTATCCTGTCAAACCCTATCGCTGAATACCCTGTTGATTTTTTGTTTTTAGCTATGGCTCCTGTAGTGAGAATCAAACCCAACGGTGTCCAAACTTTGTTGTTGTTTGATAATGCCCGAGAGGACTTAGAGAGGAATGGTTGGCGGGTCTTTGTTGAGAAGTTCGAGGGTTTTAACCTAGCAGTTGCTCAACATTTCACACTAACATTTGATGGTTGCAGAGCCAAAATTGGGGACGTCCATCTTGATTTGAACGAAGATTTCCTTAGCTCAGCCACTGGTCTGCCAGTCGTGGGACAAAAATGGTTTAAAAATTCAAAGGTTGATGAAGTACCCTGGTCACTATTGTTTACCTCAAGGAAGATTAACAGTTGTGACAAAGGTATGCCTGTTACAGCTCTAAAACCTAGATGGCATGATTTGTTGGCTATTATCAAGAAGTTCGTTACCTGTGAGGGTAGATACGGTCTAGTTTTCTTATACCACTTGCGGTTGCTCATGAGTTTCATCGATTTTCCCTTAAACATGCCATATTTTCTCCTTCAGAGTTTATACAAAATGGCTAAGCATTTCAAAAGGGAGAAATCCGACTCCAGCCTCTTCCACCACTGTTTAATTAAAATTATTATGGTTCATCAGTAGAAGTTGAATGGCGATTGTTGGGACTCTTTCTTGTTAAGGAATGATTTTGCCAGTGCTTAAATAGGACAAGTTGACAAATGCATTGTTACAGAAACCCTTTTCGGGCCTATCATTCCCCTCCTATGCTCTTTCCCTCTGTTGAACCCTCGACCTACTCGAACACTACCCAACCTGACACCCTGCCTGATTCATGTCCAAAAGATGGTGGTAAGCCTGTTAAAAAGTTTGCAAGGAAAAAGGGTAAAGGTAACAATGATATCAATTACAAGGGTAAAAAGGGCGTGCACTGGGTTTCACGGTGTGCTCGTAATAAACCTAAAGAAAACATAGACCAAAAACCAATTATGTTAAGTGAAGATTCTGATTCCAATATCGAATGGTTTCTAACCGAAGAGTATCCATACTCACACAGACTTTGCTCAGTTAAGCCCTATGACTATGTGACAAACCTCCCATCGTGTCTTAGAGATGACCCCAACTTCCCTGGGATCAAAATCGACAGAGAAACTGCTGGTCAATTAAGAATTTCCTCACCTATGAATACACAGCCTGTTCAACCACAGTGCAACGAATGTAAATCGTGGCTCAACTGATATTATACAGACATCCCTTTGCTCCAATCTCAGATCAAGTCCTTGGATGATCGAGTGAATGTGCTAACCAAGGAGAACGATAGATTTCAAAATGTAGCTCAAGCTAATGATAAAAGACAGAAGACCACAGGTTTTGTTGTCTTTAAGAATGTGGAGGCGGCCACTGCCATTGTAAATTCGAAAATAGCTTGATCAAAACGAATCCCTGAATCCGAGGTATGGTATTTTAAAAGTAATTTTAAGATGATTTTTTTTTTATTCTGAATTAGCATACAAGATTTGTTTGCTCAAATTGTATCCATTTCTGTTTTGATTGAATTGATAAAACACAATTCTGTTTATAATAATAACTAGCTACAGAATCGTGAGATTCTGTAGCTAGTTACTAAAATTTGAATTCTTTGATTTTACAACTAAAATGCAATCTGAAATCATGTATTCTTGTGCGTTTACAGGTACATACAAATTCTAAAGGAGATTGGATCGCTATTGGCATCTCTGAACATTCTATTTCTTTACATGGTTTTACATTAGGATGTTAGTTTTGGATAACAATGGGAATTTGGGAGATTGTATTCCCCATAATTTTTGGAATTGATTTGATGATTTCCACGGGAAGTTTTTAGATCATGTGGCCTTTATAAATGTATTTTTTTGTAAACTAAGACCCATCGCTACCTGGGAGTAGAAACTATGGATTGATGATTATTCAGACTTGAATGAAAGTGGATATTTGCGCAGCTTTAGCTTCAATATATCATATTTATGTTCAAGTTTTGCTCATTTCGATTTGTAATCAAATTTTGACTACTTTAGATATCATAATTTGTTACAGGTTGATGTGATGGGATTTATATGGTGTCCATGTTTTTATGTATCTCATTTTATATACAACAATAAATTTGTTCACATTTGATGATTAGAAGATTGATCTTCTTTATTCAATGAGCAGTTATATGCAAATTTTCATACTCGGATTTATCTTAATATGATCGTTTGTCAAATTATAAATTGTTTTTGCTACATATCTTACTTGCTCTGTCATTAGCATTCAAATCGTTACTGCTTCACGTTTATGAGAAGCATTGGTAAAATCTGGTGCGGGTTGGCCTCATCAAACAACAAACGTAGATGCTACGCACAGGACACATAGGATATGTGATTACAGGTCAGTTTGCTAGTAGCATTCAATTAGTTTACTTAATGTAAGAATTTTATGTAGTTTAGATACACTGTATAGATTGTTATTTTTATTTCTCAACTAGATAGTTGTCATTTCCTTTCTAGTTTATAAAAGTTATATAAAAAAATCAAAAATAATGAACAATAGCTTTGCTGTCAATTCAAAATGATTTTCGCAGATTTCGATCAAAATTAGAATTTTGTGAATACTGTACATAAAATAGAAATATAAATATATCGATACACTATACATTTAATAAGTAGAACTATTGTTCTATTAGTTGGTAAACTGTGAATATATCTTAGGTTGTATATAGTTTTCAGCAGCTATTTTTCATTTAGTTAGTTTCTTTAGTTTTTGTATTTTCACTTCCGTAGGACTTAGATCAGCTAATGGAGCCGCTAAACCCATCGGAGTGGATTAATCCAAATGGCTTGGGTTATTTAGACAACCCCGGACTGGATTCACTCCTCCAGTTGACGAGTTTTCTTGACAACACCATGTCGTTCTTCCTAGGGAAAAAATTTCAATTTCATCGCCGACAACGGCACCAGAATGTTAGCACTCTGTAAATTACCTCCGACTAAATAGAAAAACGACAGAGGTAACTATTTCAACCAGCTTTAGAGCTAAGGAACTAGCCTGCCCAACTCAGAGAGGGCTCTCTCGTGTCAATTGATATATCTATGGAAACCGGCAGCTAGATTTGATTTGTTTGGGAGATTTTTAATACAGTTGTTTGCGAAGAAGAGGAGAACACTATGGGCAATGGAGTCAAAATTTTGAAAGAGAATAAAGACAATGCATAGACTGATAGAAATCTCCAGAGGAAAAAGGCTAAATAAGGCGATGAATCTGAGTTATTCTTGAAATAAAAAGATTTGTAGGAAGATAAAGAAGACAAATAACTACATCAGCGCATTACAACAATGAATTCTGAATTGGTTAAGAAGAAATATACACAGTCTAAATTGCTAAGACAAGAGCATCATGGGATGAATCCTGGGATTTTGTATCTCCAATTTAAACAGATGAAAGTTAAATGAAATAAAATATCACAGGAATTACATACAATTAGGGAAGACAAAACTCATATCATAGCCATTAGAATCTTTTCATAAACAGTGCAAAATGTTTCTGCATATGTATTCAATTCAATCCCAGAAAAATTACAATAGAGTCCAGAACCACTAGAATTGTGCCCTTGCACTTCTTCCCTCTCCTAATACACTCAGAACCTCTAACACTTATACAATTTGAGTTCCTTCAGTGTGAAACCAGTTACAATAACTGAAATGAAACGTTTCATCTTCTACAATGATTATAAATGACAGTTTTCAGAAGAAAAAAAAAATATGTTTCATGACCCCTGCAAATTCCTTTGATGCCTCATCTCCTTCCTCTACCACATTCCCTTTGAAATGTCACTCATAATATTTCAAATATAATTTCATTCATCCATATTCTCATTAAACATTTGGGAATAATATATTTGAAATAAAAATAATCCCAAATATTTTTCTATCTTGTAGAATTAAATTTCCATAATTTAATTCATGCCCGAGGTTTTTAAGACCATGACTTGTTTGCCCAATTCACCATTTCATTGTAAAAACATTCACTTTTACCATTTCCCTATGAAAAATATTTACTGTGTAATGTTTTTCCAATTTACCGTTTCACTGTGGAAAAACATTTACTGTGTAATGTTTTTCCAATTTACCGTTTTTGGCAAAATACCTTTTATCTTCTTATTTTACTTATGTAAAACCTTTGTATAAAAATGATCAAAGTTTCCATTCACGTGCATCTTCCATTTAATTATTTTCCATGGAAATAAACATTAGTCTCCTTGATTTGTAAAATTTAAATCTTACCTCTGTAAAACCTTTTCACCGTGAGGAGGAATCTCATTTATTGGAAATCCCATAATAATTATTGAAATTCACTCTTGTAAAAATTATGCACATAAAAATATGATAAATGTTTGCATTTATTATATTGGGCTTGGGCTAAAAGTGGTTTAATCCAAACTGCTTTTACCTCTGATGTGCTCCACATAAAAATAAGTGTCCAGCAAATAAACCATGGTAGTTTTCCTCGGTCCTCCTTCACATAATTAACCTCCTCGTTACTTTAATCCCCGATATGTATCTACACCGTCCATCCAACCTTTGACTTTTCCATATTATAAATTGAGATTTGTGCCCATGATTTGACGTGATTTCATAAAGTAAATATGGGATTAAATATTAATATAAATATAAAAACATTTATATTAATAATAATAAAGACCCCTTTTTTCTATTTTCGAAGGACTTTGGGCATATGAGGCTTAACACATGATTTTGTGGATGGGACAAGGGTGCTTAATAAAAGGCATAATTTTTTATTTTCAACGAGAATATGAAAATAACCGTAAAAATGAATGAAGTTATGGAACTAAGGGATTTAGATAGGAATTAAGGCTAGGTATAGGCTTGGGATATTTGCCAATTTTTTACTCATGGAGTATATGACTTTTTTGGATGATCAGTTGAGTGAAGGATTTAGGTGATGCGAGCTTGACGAATCTGGTGAAAAATTTTGAAAGTATGAGTGGAAAAATAGCATAAGGACAAGACGCTTTGGGAAAAATTAATACAAATTAGCAGGTGATAACATAGGCTCCTATTGGGGATGATATCCTCCTTGTGAGATAGAAAAGAACAGTAGACCACATGCCTGATCCATTGGGATGCTCTCAAAACATGTCTGTGTACCTTGCTTCAACCTGTCACCAGTGTCTGTTGAAAACCAAACTCTACACACTGCTCTCAACTGGATACTGAATACTGAATACACTACTAAAATTTGATTATACAAACTACTAGAAATCCAAACTGAAAAATGCTTGACCAACAAGCTTATTTTCACACTCCTATCTACTCTAAACCTGTTGAGATGAATACTCAATCAAGTGATACTGAAGTACCAATACAACCAATCAAGTAATTGTCTTCCCAAATTTTCTTCGCTCGCATCTTTCTTAAGCAGGTAGACAAATGTAAATAATGGCAGCTGAAAACAAAAGTTGAATCCAAAACTTGAACTTATGAATGAAAAAAACTCCTCCTTCACTGAATATTGTAATAATATGGCTACAGGTTCTTGAAAAACATGAAAAACATTTCTTCTTGATGAGCAAAAACAGAAATACAAGCCTCTTTCATAAGTGTTTGTTGTTTTTGCTCTATTTCTTGATTTTTTAGAATATTTTCTAATGAAATTGCAGCAATAGGTTTGTCTACTTCTCCATGCATCTCAACAAAAAAATTCATACATTCATGAACATCTTCAAATATGACAACCATATGATGTGCACCCTCTTGTTCATCAAACAATTCTGATTTGGTTTCATTAAACTTCTGGAAATTTTCTTGAGGACTGTCGTTTTTACTTTCAAATGATTAATAGAAATAAGTTCCTTCTCATAATATTCTTGCAAATGTGAAAATCTAATAACATGCACTATTCACAGTCTAGAGTTCTCATGGATGCATTTTCAAAACCATGATTTTCAAATGAATCAAATAAAACCACAACCTCTTTATTATCTTTATTTATTTTTGATTGAAAAATGGCAGATGTTGTTTTGTTTCTTTCCTGAAGCTCTATGTCATTCGTTTGTTCATTGCTAGAAGTTTCCATAGATGCATTTTCATAATCCTCATCCATGTCTATGCCACTTAGAATTTGAACAACCATATCTTTCATAGGGGCTGACCTTGAAACACTTTGTCTTGCTGAAAATATTGTTGAATATCTTCATCAAGTTCAAGGGAAGGAAAATGACTTTCAGCAACAATTTCTTGATCAGCTTCACCTTCAACCAAAGGAGGGGCTACTATTTGTTGTTGGTGTTGTTGGGAAATAATACCCTAGCTTTCCTTGAGCAAGCTAGGGTTAGGCTTGCATGCAGATCATGACCCTAAAGAAATCACTTTTAACCTATCACCCCAAAACTCAAACCCCTTTTTCACATACAAGCATGGAAAATACCTACTAACCTTTTTATTGAAGTTTGGTGTAGATCCTCCGTTGCGCTTTGTTTATTTTCTTGCGCTGCTCCTTCCAAAGACAATCCTGCAATCAAGACAAAACACTACGCATGCATGCTATTTTTCTACTTGAGGGTTAGAGATTAAGCATAAATCGAATAAATCATATATAA
>JZKD02S1565002.1:352386-380805 GCA_000966675.3 Picea glauca
TTTCTACTTGAGGGTTAGAGATTAAGCATAAATCGAATAAATCATATATAACTCATGCATTGGGACGGGAAAAGTATTCTTTTATTAATCTCAAGATGAATCAACTTACAATAATAATAGATATCGACCATCGTTCCTTGATCTTGATCCTAGGCTCCTCCTCTTCTTTGTCCTCCAACTGCTTTGCTTGAATTCTTCTTAGGCTTGAGGAAAGGCTAAAGGGTTGGGACAAATGGATTCGGCAATTGGGCAGAGTTTCTTTTCTATCTTTTTCCCTCTCCCAAATAGTACCCCTACCCCTTCTTTTATAGGCTAGAAGGAGCTAGGGTTTTGGACGAACTGTCGGCCATGCATGGCCGGGAGTTTCAGTTAACTGACCCATAGCTTTTTGTCCCGTCGGCAACTTTCCTATTTTTGTGCTTTGTTAGGTAAACGCGGGCTGTAGTAGGCCATCCAGCGTTCCAACGCATGCAGTAGTAGGCCTGCCAGCGTTCCAACGCGTGCAGTAGTAGTTTAGGGCGTGTTTTACTTGATTTAAGGGGATTTTCGAGAGTTTATTAAGCATGCCTTTGGCAAGGAAGTGATATGAGTTGGCCTGATTCCAGGTAAGCATGTGTGGTGCAATTTAGGGTTATAACAGATGCCCCCTAATGTGTGAGGTCAGAAGAGCATATGATGGCCAAAATACATTACCAATTATTTACCAATCTGTACTGATATGTTGAATGAGTGAGCCCAGGAATCAGGAATCAGGAGGTGTCGTCTACAAAAAATATCAAATGTCTCACCGAGGCGGGAATACCCATGCTCGAGATAAAATAGAACCATGGCTACCAAAGAAATACACTGTAGATCCATGTCAACAACTATGAAGAGTATCTGCAAACAATACACAGCGGAGCTACATCTCGAAATCAGAAAGATATACATATAAAGTATCCATCTCCCAGAAGTTGATTCGGCCTGACAGCTGTACTTCAGAACTCGAGCAACAACTTCAAAATATTCTAAAACTTGGGTAGGAGTGTAATATGAGTGTATGACTATGCTACCCAGAGGTCTTCGACGGCTCGTCGGTTATGGACTTGATAATATTGATGATCGAACTGAAGGCTTCAGTGATTTCAAACAAAGACTTGATTGGATGTTCAGGATGGACGGGTATGCAGACAAGAGACATATTGCAGAGGGGCCGACTCAGGCTTAGTGACAAACTTCCCTTGGACAATAGCACGACAAGTGATAAGACTCAAGCAGCATATATGTTAATCATAAGTCTACGAAGTAGGAGGCAACGTAAACTCTCCATATGTTTGGAAGAGTAACCAAACGGTGGAGGACACAACTCTATATAACAAGCAAAGCTACCTAAGGTTGTACTACATCCCATAGTCTGATACTCAAATGGACAAATGTGCTTTATCCAAGGGTGACTCATTATGCTACCAATAAATAAAATACTTTTCCCATCCTCTTTTTGGGGTATATTTGATTTTTTTTGGTTCTTTTTGATAGTTTTTGAAAAAGAATAAAGGAATATTACATTACAATGGAGGAACGAGTACAAAAAACATACAAGCTCAAGGCACAAGGACAAGACTGATGTTCTGGGAAATGATACTCTGAAAAAATCCTCCAATGGCCAAAGGTGTTAAGACGCAGAAGCAAACGGTTACAAGGTTGATGGGTAAGGTATGCCAATGCAGTTGATAGAACACACAATGGCAACATCCTTCGATGTAAGTTTAATGAGCCCAGAGAAGGGAAGCTCAGTGGTTTTTCATATTTAGAGAGTATGAAAAAGAATAAAAGGAAACTCCATTGGGGTACCTTTTTCGACAATAGTCTAGTCGGTTCGAAAAAGGGATAAACTAGCACCAATTAGATGTCAATTCAAAACCATTTTAACGAGTGTGAAAAGGACAAGATCACTCAGCTATTTTTTTACTTTTAAGGAGTCTGAAAAAAGCTTAACTATGGACTCTGTTAGGAATGTTCTTCTGGACCATTTTAACGAGTGTGGAAGAATAAGGTCACTCAATGATCTTTTCAATTTTAGGGAGTCTGAAAAGAGCTTAACTATGGACTCCATGGGGGTTTCGTTTTAGTAAATTTAGTCCCTCAGGCCCGAAAAAGGAATAAAATTATACCTGAGGATACTCTTCTAAAGAATGGAAATTCAATAGAGTATTCCTTTGTTCGTACAGTTGACCGTCCGGATCAAAAAAGGGGTAAACTACCGCCGGACAGACGTGACTTCAAATTTCAGTTTAACGAGTGTGAAAGGTCACAAGATTGCTCGGCAATCTTTTCATTTTTAGAGGGTCTGAAAATGGCTTAAAAGGAGACCTGTTTAAGGAACGTTCTTCTGGACCAATTTAACGAGTGTGAAGAAACAAGGTCACTTGGCAATCTTTTCATCTTTAAGGAGTTTGAAAAGGGATTAAAGAAGACTCCACAATGGTTACTTTTCTTAGCTAATCTGGACGAGATCAAAAAGCATAAATGCAGTCTCGTCGGATGTTGCTTTCGGATCTCAAAGTGAGCTTGGAAAACAACAAAGTTAGCTCATGATAGACTCTTTTTGGGTCGATGCCTGGCATCTCCTCAGGGGATCTGTATGCTCCGATGAAAACATTGTCTATGATGCCAAGGGTTCTGGAGATATTGATAGGTATCATTTCAAAAATGGTTGCCATATTACCCTCAGCATAGATCTTGTGTGTAGCTAAGGGATTAGTATGACAAGACTTATCTCCAGTCATAGTCATGGTGAAATCTCTTGCTTTGATTCGGCTTAACTTTGGGAGGAAATATGATCTGTGATGAAGATCATCCCAAGGTTTGTCCAGACTAGTCATTGCTTCGATTACTACTTCATCGGAAGGCAAGACTAAGTCTAACGAATCGGTAGTAGCAAGAGAATCCTGAGCCCAAATAGGCTCTAGAGGTGGATCCAACTCTTGTGCGGGAGCTGGATCAGGGGTGGTTGAAGCTTTCTGGACCAAAGAGTATGCTACTTCAATAGCCGACAAGGGCATGGACATGCCAAAGTGCCCCGTCTCATCCATCGTGGTTGATGGGGAAGGAAGAATCCACGGATCTTGAAAGTAAGTCGTGCGAAACGACGAGACATGAAAAATCTCAACCTTATTGTGAGTCGATATAAACTTGACATCGCCATGAGGAGGTGGGTAATCGAAAGTACCCATCAAAGATGGGCACAAACCAACTCCTAAGTTAACGACACCGGCTTGAGGATTATCTATCATGGGAACCTTGGATGCCCCCAAAGCTCTGTCAAGTCTAGAGAAGGACAATTGATCAATGGTCACTATCCAACCCTCGTGTGGAAACAATAAGACTCGAAAAACTGTAGCAACCACCGCTTGCATAGCATAAGTCCAACTATGACCTAACAAGAGATTGTAGTCGAGGGGGGCATCGACTACCTCTACTTCAACGCACACGGTCTTCCCTCCTAACTGCACAGGGAAAGAAGGAATGATACCATGTGGTCGGAATGAACGACCGTTGAACATAGTAAAGAGAGTAGGTGATGGAGACAACTAGGGCTGACCAATGGCTTTCCAGCATGCTAAAGACATAACGCAAGTCGAAGCGCCCTCGTCGACCACCGTGCGGAAGATATTTCGTGTAAAAGTTTTCATGGGATGAGACACTACTATATGAAATGCAACGTGGTAAGGCAGATGAGGTTTCAAGTCAGTCGTATCTAACATGATGGTACCCAGGTTACAAGTCTCAGTAGAGCCTAAAGCAGTCAACAAGGCTTTCCTCTGAGCAGGGAAACTTCGGAGGACTTCCAAAGCGGACATAGCACAAGGGTTTTGGGATAAATCTTCCACCACAGAGTAATTCTGGGTGGCCCTTGCATTTGGATTGTGAGAAGATTTCTTAAATGCACCCTTTGGAATGCGTGTCATCGTTTCTCCCAATGTCTTCTCAATCTGTAGAGGAAGAGATGGGATTTGAGCTTCTTTACCCTTCTCAGAGGCGCTTGATTTACTATAGTCGTGTACTCTAGTCATTATTAAAGCATCACCCCTAACCATATATACATTCGCGGATGAGGAGTTGTTTGGAGGAGGGCAGGTTTCTTGGCTGCCCCCTTCGGCACTTGTAGAGGATTGAGTTAAATTTTGCCCATGCTGAAAGGGGTTAGTAAACACGGCTTGCTGTTGTTGTGTGACAAACTTCTGGGCCTCTGCAAGTCGAGGACATAGATGGGTCGGGTGGTCTTCCGCACAAAATTTGCACGGATACCTCGCCTTCCACTTTTTCGTGGTGCCCTCGCCAACATTATCAGTGGGTTTCTTCTCCCCCTTACTCTTCTTTCATTGTTTTTTCTTCCCTTCAGGCTGCTTGTTGGCCTTTGGGTTAGTCATCTGCACGGAGTTTACTTCTGATGTTTGGGTAGGAGGAGCAGCCAAAGCAGTAGTCTGGCTGGCCGCTGAGTGTTATATAGATAATTGTTGCAATTTTTTTGACAATTTCTCAGCGGGCTTGGTTTGTGCCGAACCAACAATACCATCGGCATGTGGTCCAACTCTCTGTCTAGTTTTATCCAGTATTGATTGTGGAGCATCTGGCAGGATGTTGTATAATAAACTAGACTGAGAATAGATAAGCTCAAACTGTTGAGCCCTCATGATGGCATATTCTTCGGAGAAAACTCCTGAAGTCACAACGTCTTTGGATAATTGTGGGACTAAAGACTTAAGGAACCACTCAAGCAGGAATGTTGGTGGGACTGGTACTTTGATTAGACTCTTTTGGAATCACCACTCTCAGATATGGTCAGAGATATGGTCCACTGTCGTCTGTTCAAAATTGGCAAGCAGCTCTGTGCCCGCGTCGTATCTCACAGGTAACTGGAAATGGTTAAGGAAGTCCATAGCCAGTTTGCCAAAAGAGGAATATCGTGAGAGATCAAGCTCGATGTACCATTTCGTGGCACTCCCAATAAGAGTGCGTTGAAACAATCGCAACTGGATGGAGTCATCTTTTAGTGAGTTAGATGAACACCAAAGGTGGAAAGTAGTCACGTGACCACCTGGATCTTCGTTGGGCTTGGCCTCAAACTTTGGAATGTCCAAAGGTAACTTCATTGGCATAGGAGGCCAACGTGGATCATGACAGATAGGATCATTTAACAACTGTGTCAAATTGGGAAAGTGTAATGTCACCAGGAATGGTAGTTTGGGTTGTTGTTGATAGCCTGGGAAAAAGGGTCATGGAGTTTGACTGCCACCAGGTTGCCAGGAAAAGTTTGGCTGTTGGCCCGGATTCTGGTGGAAACCATGGCCCTGACTAACGTAAGGATTTTTCATCTGTGGAGACATCATTGGATGATTCCCCATAAAGGACATAGGATGTTGGGAATTCATCGTGTTTGACGAACTTTGGGAAGGATTACCCCATGCCGGTCCTGATGGGAGAGGCATAGAATTCTGTCTAGGGTTCCATTGACTGTGGAAAGAATTTCCCCAGAACGGCATTCCAGAGGAAGGAATGGATCCTTGTCCTGAGTTCCAAGGTCTTGGTATATGTGCCCCTGGTGCAGAAATAGTACCCTGCGCCGGAGTAGACTATCCAAAAATGGGATTGCCCCCAGATGGGAAAGCACTGGATGCGAAAGTGTTATTACCAAACGTCTCGTTCCAAACAAACGGTGACGAACCTACCGGCTGAGTTTGTGCAAGTGTTCCTTGACTCTCGGCTCCAAATGAACTCGTGTGTGCAGAGCTGCCCGACGGACTACTGATGCAGACCACCAAGCGAAGGGGACGAAGGAGAGATATGACCTCCAGCATAAGGAAAAGCATTAAAAGGGACAGGAATGCCCCCAAGTTGACCTTGCAGAGGAATGTTAGAGCTCCCTGCCCCCATACCCAAAGTCTGTAAAGTGGAGTGAGTGAGTGTAGGAATTGTACCCGAACTAGGCATACTGTAAGAGAATGGAGGGCATGTCGCACTAGGTGTGAAGGGAGGTGTGGCCGCCGTGATAGATGGGGACGGTCCACTATGCGACGTAGTTGCGGTCGAGACCATGGTGGCCCGGACCGACGGTGACAAGTTAGGAGATGATTCTCCTGTGGTAACAATGGTGATGGGAATAGAAGAATTCCCAGATGAAGTAACAGCGTTTGTTGCCATAGCTGTGTGAGGCACTGACAGGATTTCGTAAAATTGAATTGGCACAATAACTTGCGGCCAATTATCAATGGTTGAGGTTTCAACCAAGCCAATATTGGTGATTGATTCCTCTGGGAGTTGTTCGGGCTCAATGGTTTGGAACCCGGTTGCTTCGAAAGACCCTTGTTGGTCTAGCCTCCGCCTCAATGGTGGCAGGGGTGGCTCCAGTATAACCGGTGGCAGGCCCAGAAGCCTTCATGACCGGCAGAGCTCTAAATCCTCCACTATGTGAGCAGATCCATGACACGCTAAGGTATTCTACATGATCAAACAGTAACACACACTAAAAAAGAAGCCCCTAAGAGATAAATCAAGCAAACACTAAACTAGTTGGAAGAACAGTTACAACAAACAATACTAGAGCAACTTACCAGTGCAAGTGCAACTTGAAAATGGAAGCACCCTCTGGGTATACTCTGCAAAGCGTGACCTGATGTATGTCCTAGGTGTCGTGGTATACCCCCGCAGTCACTTGTGTATGTCCCTAGAAAATATTGGCAACTAGTTTGCCAGCACGCGAACAGTCACCAGGCGGGTACAGTCGATAGTCGGGTAGACCACAATGAGCAGGGTATCAAGCCCAAAACCTATCAAGGGTATCGAGAGCAAATGGTCCAGAAGACAACTAAGGACCTCGAATGGATTCGATACCCATGAAGCCCTGTGGAAAATGCAAACGACGGAATCGCTCAACAAATCCTCGATATGTGTTCTCCACTACGTTCGGTCCAACTTTGGAGGGGTTATCTCCGCTACCTTTCCTTACGCGACCTCGTGTTTATCCCCTGTGTTAGAGGGGGGTCCTGGATAACTTCCACATAACTGAACTTCTACACTCCCTATCACAGACTCCAATGTTTGGTTTGAGTGGCCTTGGAGAGTTTACTCTCCAACCTATTCCAAGGCCCTATTCCTGAGCTAGTATATGAACCCTACAAACAAAAAGTCTAATAGATTTTAATTAGTGTTGCTTTTAATGGGATTTTTTACATCACAAGGTATGAAGGTGAAACTAATGGTGTGTAAAGACTCAAAGCAAAATGAATAAGAAATGCTTGGAAACAAAAACTTTTACAAAAAATGCAAAAATCCGCAACTTTTCAACAAGAAAGACTTCTTTTTCTTTTCAACTTTTCTAAGATTTCATGCAGCAAACATAAAGGAATTTTGCTCAATCTGCGAGCTACTTATGCTCCTAAATGTACTGAAAAAACTTATGAAAAAGACTTCTTCCTAGCTATTGATGCAGCAACACAATCTTCAAACAAAGAAGCAAATGAAAAAGAGAATTTTTTTTTTTTTATTTAAGTGCAAAATGAAGCAACAAAGGGAAAATGCCGACAAGCACAAAACCAAGAAAACAAAGTAAAATTATGACTTAAAGTGCATATCGCAAAGAACCAGAACAAAGATGCACAATCGCAATCAAGAAAGTACCGGCTCCTACGCTTGTCTAAAAACCATAAAACAAAATCTTTCTTTTTTATATTTTCTATCAACAATCAACTAAGAAAGAACAGGCTAAGGGTATGAGGCCCTAACCTACTGACTGTACCACCCTATACTCAAACTCCTGAGAGGAACACTTCTCACCAGAGGAGGGGATGACTGCCCCACCCTAATTGAAAAGCACCCAATCAAGCCCGCTACTGTTACTGACACAGCACGCGTTCAAACGCGTGATGACCTAAAACAGTGCGCGAATACCCGTGGTCTGCACTTGCACAGGATGCGTGTATGTATAAAATCCAAGAAAAAACTAAACACAGGCAGCCCAGACCTGGAAGAGGCCTCTAGTATTGACAACCAGGGTCTCTTGAAGGCTTGGATGCTTCTTTTTAACGAAAAAGAAAAATAATTGCAAAGAATAACAACATGCAATAAAGCAAACTGAAACAAGATTGTGAACTACTAAGACCCAGATAGGATCCAGAAAGCCCCATGAGAATGATAATTCTGACAGGGAAGAGGGAGACTGCCTCTCAAGCTTTCTGACTCCTACACGCTATTGAAACCACCACAGCAAGCATTCAAACGCGGTTTGTAGAAGGTTAGGGAACGGGTCACACGTGTGCAGTCCTTCTGCAGGCCGCGTGTACCTTTGTGTGTCCCAATAATTAATGTCAAGAAACATTCAAGGAAAAATTGGTATAAAGAACTAGGTTCCTTGCTAGCTCTGACCTAACAAAAAACAGACAAACAAAGAAACAGAAAATCTAATTCTTTGAACTACCCAAAAACCTTCAACTAAATCCGAAAAACCCTAAAGAGCATCTCCCCAGTGGAGTCACCAATTCTGTTGTTGGGAAATAATACCCTATGGACTAGCAAGCTAGGGTTAGGCTTGCATGCATATCATGACCCTAAAGAAATCACTTTTAACCTATCACCCCAAAACTCAAATCCCTTTTTCACATACAAGCATGGAAAAGATCTACTAACCTTTTTACTAAAGTTTGGTGTAGATCCTCCGTTGCGCTTTGTTCATTTGCTTGCACTGCTCCTTCCAAAGACAATCCTACAATCAAGACAAAACACTATGCATGCATGCTAGTTTTCTACTTGAGTGTTAGAGATTAATCATAAATCGAATAAATCATATATAACTCATGCATTGGGACGGGAAAAGTATTCTTTTATTAATCTCAAGATGAATCAACTTACAATAATGATAGAGATTGGCCACCGTTCCTTGATCCTGATCCTGGGATCCTCCTCTTCTTTGTCCTCCAACTTCTTTGCTTGAATTCTTCTTAGGCTTGAGGAAAGGCTAAAGGGTTGGGACAAATGGATTCGACAATTGGGCAGAGTTTCTTTGCTATCTTTTTCCCTCTCCCAAATAGTACCCCTACCCCTTCTTTTATAGGCTAGAAGGAGCTAGGGTTTTGGACGAACTCTCGGCCATGAATGGCCAGGAGTTTCAATTAACTGACCCATAGCTTTTTGTCCCGTCGGCAACTTTCCTATTTTTGTGCTATGTTAGGTAAACACGGGCTGTAGTAGGCCAGCCAGTGCTCCAACGCGTGCAGTAGTAGGCCTGCCATGATTCCAACGCGTGCAGTAGTAGTTTAGGGCACGTTTTACTTGATTTAAGGGGATTTTCAAGAGTTTATTCAGCATGGCTTTGGCAAGGAAGTGATATGAGTTGGCATGATGCCAGGTAAGCATGTGTGGTGCAATTTAGGGTTATAACAGTTGGGCTGAATATTCATAAATGGATTCTATGATTTCATCATTCATACACTCTTCATTTCCAAAAACATTTTCAAGGTACTTAATGAAATGTTCACAAAATTCACAACAATCTTCAAACACCAAGGCTGAAGAATTAGATTCTCCATAATGCTTAAAGAATGTTATTTGGAAATCTTTAAGAGAGTATAAGCTGCCTCGTTTTAAACCTTCATACCATAATCTTGCTCTCCCCTCTAAAGTAGCCATAAACATTTTCATCAAACAATCCTCATGAAATTCAACCCCCGACTTACATATGTGCATGTGAAATCTAATCAAGTGCAAGGTAGCATCATTTCCTTTCCCATCTTCGAATTTAGGCAAATATTTTTGCCAATTTATGTGAGGAATACGATTTGAAAAGCCAAGAATATGAGATCAATTCATTGGAGCATACCTTGCAGATATTTAACTCATCTTCAGATAGTGGAGTCGCCAACGATGTTTTGGAAGCAGGATTCTGCATTGAGAGTGGAGTCGCCAACGATGTTTTGGAAGCTAGATTTTGCATTGAGAGTGGAGTCACCAGTGAAAATTCAAATTTCTGGATTCTTCTACCAGTGGAATCAACTTCAAATTGATTTTATGATGTGTGGAGTCACCAGAGAAAGAATACAGCCATTATTTGCCTAAGTGTCTGTTGCTCTCAGACCTTAGAACTCAACCATCTCATTTTTCCCAGGGAAAAATTTTCAATTTCGTCCCCAGCAACGACGCCAAATTGTTACACTCTGTAAATTATGTCCGATTGAATAGACAAACGACAAAGGTAACTGTTTCAACTAGCTTTAGAGATGAGGCACTAGCCTTCCCAACTCAGAGAGGGGTCTCTCATGTCACTTGATATATCTATGGAAACCGGCAGCTAGATTTGATTTGTTTGGGATATTTTTAATAGATTTGTTGGCGAAGAAGAGGGGAACACTATGGGCGATGGAGTCAAAATTTTGAAAGTGAACAAAGACAATGCATAGACTGATAGAAATATTTAGAGGACAAAGGATAAATAAGGCGATGAATCTAAGTTATTCTTGAAATAAAAAGATGTGTAGGAAGATAAAGAAGACAAATAAATGCATCAAAGCATTACAACACTGAATTATGAATTGGTTAAGAAGAAATATACATAGTCTAAATTGCTAAGCCAAGAGCATCATGAGATGAATTTTGAGCTTTTGTATCTCCAATTTAAACAGATGAAAGTGAAATGAAATAAAAGATCACAGGAATTACATACAATTAGGGAAGACAAAACTCATATCATAGACATTAGAATCTTTTCATAAACAGTTCAAAATGTTTCTGCATATGTATTCAATTAAGTCCCAGAAAAATTACAATAGAGTCGAGAACCACTAGAATTTTTCCCTTGCACTTCTTCCCTCTCCTAATACACTCAAAACCTATAACACTTATACAATTCAAGTTCCTTCGGTGTGCAACCAGTTACAATAACTGAAATGAAACGTTTCAGCTTCTACAATGATTACAAATGACAATTTTCAGAAAAAAACGTTTCATGATCCCTGCAGATTCCTCTGACGCTCCATCTCCTTCCTCTGCCACGTTCTCTTTGAAATGTCACTCATAATATTTCAAATATAATTGCATTTATCCATATTCTCATTAAACATTTGGGAATAATATATTTTAAATAAAAATAATTCCCAAATATTTAAATTTCCATAATTTAATTCATGCCTGGGGCTTTTAAGACCATGTCTTGTTTGCCCAAGTCACCATTTCATTGTAAAAAAATTTACTTTTACCATTTTCCTATGAAAAACATTTACTGTGTAAAGTTTTTCGAATTTACTGTTTCACTGTGAAAGAACATTTACTGTGTAATGTTTTTCCAATTTACCGTCTTTGGCAAAATACCATTTATCTTCTTATTTTACTTATGTAAAACCTTTGGATAAAAATGATCCAAGTTTCCGTTCACGTGCATCTTCCATTTAATTATTTTCCATGGAAATAAATATTAGTCTCCTTGATTTCTAAAATTTAAATCTTACCTCTATAAAAACTTTTCATCGTGAGGAGGAATCTCATTTATTGGAAATCCCATAATCATTATTGAAATGCACTCCTGCAAAAAATGTCACACATAAACATATGATAAATGTTTGCATTTATTATATCGGGCTTGGCCTAAAACTGGTTTAATCCAAACTTCTTTTACCTCCGATGTGCTCCACATAAAAACATGTGTCCACCAAATAAACCACGGTAGTTTTTCCCGGTCCTCCTTCACATAATTAACCTCCTCGTTACTTTAATCCCCGATATGCATGTGCACCCTCCATCCAACCTTTGAATTTTCCATATTATAAATTGAGATTTGTGCCCATGATTTGACGTGATTTCATAAATTAAATATGATATTAAATATTAATATAAATATAAAAATATTTATATTAATAATAAAAAACCCTTTTTTTCTATTTTCGAAGGACTTTGGGCATATGAGGCTTAACACATGATTTTGTGGATGGGATAAGGGTGCTTCATAAAAGGCATATTTTTTATTTTCAATGGGAATATGAAAATAACCGTAAAATGAATGAAGTTATGGAACTAAGGGATTTAGATAGGAATTAAGGCTAGGTATAGGCTTGGGATATTTGCCAATTTTTTACTCATGGAGTACATGACTATTTTGGATGATCCATTGAGTGAAGGATTTAGGTGATGGGATCTTGACGAAGCTGGTGAAAAAGTTTGAAAGTCTGAATCAAAAAATAGCATAAGGACAAGATGCTTTGGGAAAAATTAATACAAATTAGCAGGTGATAACATAGGCTCCTATTGGGGATGATATCCTCCATGTGAGGAAGAAAAGCATAGTAGACCATGTGCCTGATCCATTGGGTTGCTCCCAAATCATGTTTGTGTACCCTGCTTCGACCTGTCACCAATGTCTGCTGAAAACCAAACTCTACACACTACTCTCAACTGGATACTGAATATTGAATACACTACTAAAATCTAATTGTACACACTACTAGAAATCCAAACTGAAAAATGATTGAACAACAAGCTTATTTTCACACTCCTATCTACTCTAAAACTATTGAAATTAATACTCAATCAAGTGATACTAAAGTGCCAATACAACCAATCAAGTAATTGGCTTCCCAATTTTTCTTCGCTTGCATATTTCTTAAGCAGGTAGACAAATGTAAATAATGGCAGCTGAAAACAAAAGTTGAATCCAAAACTTAAAATTATGAATGAAACAAAATCCTCTTTCACTAAATACTATAACAAGATGGCTAGAGGATCTTGAAAACCATAAAAAAACATTTCTTCTTGATGAGCAAAAAAAGAAAGACAGACATCTTTCATAAGTGTTTGTTGTTCTTGCTCTATTTCTTCAGTTTTGAGAATATTTTCTAATGAAATTGCAACAATAGGTTTGTCTACTTCTCCATGTATCTCAATAAAAAAAAATCATACATTCTTGAACATCTTCAAATATGAAAACTATATTATGTGCATGCTCTTGTTCATCAAACAATTCTGATTTGGTTTCATTAAACTTTTGGAAATTTTCTTGAGCACTGTTATTTTGACTTTCAAATGAATTAATAGAAATAAGTTCCTTCTCATAATATTCTTGCAAATGTGAAAATATAATAGCATGCACTATTTCACAGTCTATAGTTCTCATGGATTCATTTTCAAAACCATGATTTTCAAATGAATCAAATAAAACCACAGCCTCTTTATTATCTTTCTATATTTCTGATTGAAAAATGGCATATGTTGTTTTGTTGCTTTCTTAAAGCTCTATGTCATTCATTTGTTCATTGTTGGAAGTTTCCATAGATTCATTTTCACAATCCTCAACCATGTCTATGCCACTTAGAATTTGAATAACCATATCATTCATAGGGGGAGAAAGACAACCTTGAAACACTTTGTCTAGCTGAAAATACTATTGAATATCTTCATCAAGTTTAGGGGAAGGAAAATGACTTTCAGCAACAATTTCTTGATCAGCTTCACCTTCAACCAAAGGAGGGGTGACTATTTGTTGTTGGGATGAATATTCATAAAGGGCTTCTATGATTTCATCATTCATACACTCTTCATTTCCAAAAATATTTTCGAGGTACTTAATGAAATGTTCACAAAATTCACAACAATCTTCAAACACCAAGGCTGAAGAATTAGATTCTCCATAATGCTTAAAGAATGTTATATGGAAATATTTAAGAGAGTATAAGCTACCTCGTTTTAAACCTTCATACCATGATCTTTCTCGCCCCTCTAAATTAGCCATAAACATTTTCATCAAACAATCCTCATGAAATTCAACCCCCAGCTTACATATGTGCATGTGAAATCTAATCAACTGCAAGGTAGCATCATTTCCTTTCCCATCTTCGAATTTAGGAAAATATTGTTGCCAATTTATGTGAGGAATAAGATTCGGAAAGCCAGGAATATGAGATCGATTCATTGGAGCATACCTTGCAGATATTGAACTCATCTTCGGAGAGTGGAGTCACCAACGATGTTTTGGAAGTTGGATTCTGCATTGAGAGTGGAGTCACCAATGATGTTTTGGAAGATGGAATCTGTAATGAGAGTGGAGTCGTCGATGAAATTTCAAATTTATGGATTCTTCTACTAGTGGAATCACCTTCAAACTGATTTTATGATGTCTGGAGTCGCCAGAGAAGGAATATAGCCAATATGTGCCTAAGTCTCTGTTGCTCTCAGACCTTAGAACTCAACCATGCCGTTCTTCCTAGGGAAAAATTTTCAATTTCGTCCACGGCAACGGCGCCAGAATGTTAGCACTCTGTCAATTATGTCCGGATGAATAGACAAATGACAGAGGTAACTATTTCAACCAGCTTTAGAGTTAAGGCACTAGCCTGCCCAAATCAGAGAGGGCTCTCTCATGTCACTTGATATATCTATCGAAAACGGCGGCTAGATTTGATTTGTTGGGGATATTTTTAATAGAGTTGTTGGTGAAGAAGAGGGGAACACTATGGGCGATGGAGTCAAAATTATGGAAGTGAACAAAGACAATGCATAGACTGATAGAAATCTCTAGAGGACAAAGGCTAAACAAGGCAATGAATCTAAGTTATTCTTGAAATAAAAAGATGTGTAGGAAGATAAAGAAGACAAATAACTGCATCAGAGCATTACAACAATGAATTCTGAATTGGTTAAGAAGAAATATACACAGTCTAAATTGTTAATCCAAGAGCATCATGAGATGAATTCTGGGATTTTGTATCTCCAATTTAAACAGATGAAAGTGAAATGAAATAAAAGATCACAGGAATTACATACAATTAGGGAAGACAAAACTCATATCATAACCATTAGAATCTTTTCATAAACAGTTCAAAATGCTTTTGCATATGTATTCAATTCAGTCCCAGAAAAATAACAATAGAGTCCAGAACCACTAGAATTGTTCCCTTTCACTTCTTCCCTCTCCTAATACACTCATAACCTCTAACACTTATACAATTCGAGTTCCTTTAGTGTGCAACCAGTTACAATAACTAAAATGAAACGTTTCAGCTTCTACAATGATTACAAATGACAGTTTTTAGAAAAAACATTTCATGATCCCTAATGATTACTCTGACGCTCCATATCCTTCCTCTACCATGTTCTCTTTGAAATGTCACTCATAATATTTCAAATATAATTGCATTTATCCATATTCTCATTAAACATTTGGGAATAATATATTTGAAATAAAAATAATTCCCAAATATTTTTCTATCCTATAGAATTAAATTTCCATAATTTAATTCATGCCCGAGGTTTTTAAGACCATGTCTTGTTTGCCCAATTCACCATTTCATTGTAAAAACATTCACTTTTACCATTTCCCTGTGAAAAACATTTACTGTGTAATGTTTTTCCAATTTATCGTTTCATTATGGAAAAACATTTACTGTGTAATGTTTTTCCAATTTATCGTTTCATTATGGAAAAACATTTACTGTGTAATGTTTTTCCAATTTACCGTCTTTGGAAAAATACCATTTATCTTCTTATTTTACTTATGTAAAACCTTTGGATAAAAATGATCAAAGTTTCTGGTTCACGTGCATCTTCCATTTAATTATTTTCCATGGAAATAAACATTAGACTCCTTGATTTGTAAAATTTAAATCTACCTCTGTAAAACCTTTTCACCGTGAGGAGGAATCTCATTTATTGGAAATCCCATAATCATTATTGAAATGCACTCCTGGAAAAATACCGCACATAAAAATATGATAAATGTTTGCATTTATTATATCGGGCTTGGGCTAAAAGTGGTTTAATCCAAACTTCTTTTACCTCTGATGTGCTCCACGTAAAAACATGTGTCCACCAAATAAACCACGGTAGTTTTCCCCGGTCCTCCTTCACATAATTAACCTCCTCGTTACTTTAATCCCCGATATGTATGTGCACCCTCCATCCAACCTTTGACTTTTCCATATTATAAATTGAGATTCCTGCCCATGATTTGACTTGATTCAATAAATTAAATATGGGATTAAATATTAATATAAATATAAAAATATTTATATTAATAATAAAAAACCCCTTTTTTCTATTTTTGAAGGACTTTGGGCATATGAGACTTAACACATGATTTTTTGGATGGGATAAGGGTGCTTAATAAAAGGCATATTTTTTTATTTTCAACAGGAATATGAAAATAATCGTAAAAATGAATGAAGTTATGGAACTAAGGGATTTAGATAGGAATTAAGGCTAGGTATAGGCTTGGGATATTTGCCAATTTTTGACTCATGGAGTACATGACTATTTTTGATGATCAATTGAGTGAAGGATTTAGGTGATGGGAGCTTGACGAAGCTGGTGAAAAAGTTTGAAAGTCTGAGTTGAAAAATAGCATAAGGACAAGACGCTTTGGGAAAAATTAATACAAATTAGCAGGTGATAACATAGGCTCCTGTTGGGGATGATATCCTCCCTGTGAGGTAGAAAAGAATAGTAGACCACGTGCCTAATCCATTGGGCTGCTCCCAAAACATGTCTGTGTACCCTGCTTCGACCTGTCACTAGTGTCTGCTGAAAACCAAACTCTACACACTACTCTCAACTGGATACTAAATACTGAATACACTGCTAAAATCTGATTGTACACACTACTAGAAATCCAAACTGAAAAATGCTTGACCAAAAAGCTTATTTTCACACTCCTATCTACTCTAAAACTGCTTAAATGAATACTCAATCAAGTGATATTGAAGTGCCAATACAACCAATCAAGTAATTGGCTTCCCAATTTTTCTTCGCTCGCATCTTTCTTAAGCAAGTAGACAAATGTAAATAATGGCAGTTGAAAACAAAAGTTGAATCCAAAACTTGAACTTATGAATGAAACAAACTCCTCCTTCACTGAAGACTGTAATAAGATGGCTACAGTATCTTGAAAACCATGAAAAAACATTTCTTCTTGATGAGCAAAAATAAAAAGACAAGCCTCTTTCATAAGTGTTTGTTGTTCTTGCTCTATTTCTTCAGTTTTAAGAATATTTTCTAATGAAATTACGGCAATAGGTTTGTCTACTTCTCCATGCATCTCAACAAAAAAATTCATACATTCTTGAACATCTTCAAATATGAGAGCCATATTATGTGCATCATCTTGTTCATCAAACAATTCTGATTTGGTTTCATTAAACTTCTGGAAATTTGCTTGAGGACTGCCATTTTGACTTTCAAATGAATTAATAGAAATAAGTTCCTTCTCATAATCTTCTTGCAAATGTGAAAATCTAATAGCATGCACTATTTCACAGTCTAGAGTTCTCATGGATGCGTTTTCAAAACCATGATTTTCAAATGAATCAAATAAAACCATAGCCTCTTTATTATATTTATGTATTTTTGATTGAAAAATGGCATATGCTATTTTGTTGCTTTCCTGAAGCTCTATGTCATTCGTTTGTTCATTGCTAGAAGTTTCCATATATGCATTTTCATAATCCTCATCCATGTCTATGCCACTTAGAATTTGAACAACCATATCATTCATAGGGGGAGAAAGACAACCTTCAAACACTTTGTCTTGCTAAAAATATTGTTGAATATCTTCATCAAGTTTAGGGGAAGGAAAATGACTTTTAGCAACAATTTCTTGATCAGCTTCACCTTCAACCAAAGGAGGGGCTACTATTTGTTGTTGGGATAAATATTCATAAAGGGATTCTATGATTTCATCATTCATACACTCTTCATTTCCAAAAACATTTTCAAGGTACTCAATGAAATGTTCACAAAATTCACAACAATTTTCAAACACCAAGGATGAAGAATTAGATTCTCCATAATGCTTAAAGAATGTTATATGGAAATCTTTAAGAGAGTATAAGTTGTCTTGTTTTAAACCTTCATACCATAATCTTTCTCTCCCCTCTAAAGTAGCCATAAACATTTTCATCAAACAATCCTCATGAAATTCAACCCTCGGCTTACATATGTGCATGTGAAATATAATCAAGTGCAAGGTAGCATCATTTCATTCCCCATCTTCGAATTTAGGAAAATATTTTTGCCAATTTATGTGAGGAATACGATTTCGAAAGCCAGGAATATGAGATCGATTCATTGGAGCATACCTTGCAGATATTGAACTCGTCTTCGGACAGTGGAGTTGCCAACAATGTTTTGTAAGCTAGATTCTGCATTGAGAGTGGAGTCGCCAATGATGTTTTGGAAGCTGGATTTTGCATTAAGAGTGGAGTCGCCAGTGAAAATTCAAATTTTTGGATTCTTCTACTAGTGGAATCACCTTCAAATTGATTTTATGATGTGTGGAGTCGCCAAAGAAGGAATACAACCAATATATGCCTAAGTGTTTGTTGCTCTCAGACCTTAGAACTCAACCATGTCGTTCTTCCCAGGGAAAATTTTTCAATTTCATCCCCAGCAACGGCACCAAAATGTTAGCTTTCTGTAAATTTTGTCCGGCTGAATAGAAAAATGACAGAGGTAATTGCTTCAACCAACTTTAGAGCTAAGGCACTAACCTGCCCAACTCAGAGAGGGCTCTCTCATGTCACTTGATATATCTATGGAAATCGACATCTAGGTTTGATTTGTTTGGGATATTTTTAATAGAGTTGTTGGTGAAGAAGAGGGGAACACTATGGGCGATGGAGTCAAAATTTTGAAAGTGAACGAAGACAATGCATAGACTGATAGAACTCTCCAGAGGACAAAGGCTAAGTAAGGAAATGAATCTAAGTTATTCTTGAAATAAAAAGATGTGTAGGAAGATAAAGAAGACAAATAACTGCACCAGAGCATTACAACAATGAATTCTAAATTGGTTAAGAAGAAATATACACAGTCTAAATTGCTAAGCCAAGAGCCTCATGAGATGAATTATGGGCTTTTGTATCTCCAATTTAAACAGATGAAAGTGAAATAAAATAAAAGTTCACATAAATTACATACGATTAGGGAAGACAAAATTCATATCATAGCCATTAGAATCTTTTCATAAACAGTTCAAAATGTTTCTTCATATGTATTCAATTCAGTCCCAGAAAAATTACAATAGAGTCTAGAACCACCAGAATTGTTCCCTTGCACTTCTTCCCTCTCCTAATACACTCAGAACCTCTAACACCTATACAATTCGAGTTCCTTCAATGAGCAACTAGTTACAATAACTGAAATGAAATGTTTTAGCTTCTATAATGATTACAAATGACAGTTTTCAGAAAAAAAAAATGTTTCATGATCTCTGCAGATTCCTCTGGCGCTCCATCTCCTTCCTCTGCCACGTTCTCTTTGAAATTTCACTCATAATATTTTAAATATAATTGCATTTATCCATATTCTCATTAAACATTTGGGAATAATATATTTGAAATGAAAATAATTCCCAAATATTTTTCTATCCTGTAGAATTAAATTTCCATAATTTAATTCATGCCCTGGGTTTTTAAGACGATGTATTGTTTGCCCAATTCACCATTTCATTGTAAAAACATTTACTTTTACCACTTCCCTGTGAAAAACATTTATTGTGTAATGTTTTTCCAATTTACCGTTTCATTGTGGAAAAACATTTACTGTGTAATGGTTTTCCAATTTACCATCTTTGGCAAAATACCTTTTATCTTCTTATTTTACTTATGTGAAACCTTTGGATAAAAATGATCCAAGTTTCTATAAACATTAGTCTCCTTGATTTGTAAAATTTAAATCTTACCTCTGTAAAACCTTTTCACCGTGAGGAGGAATCTCATTTATTGGAAATCCCATAATCATTATTGAAATGCACTCCTGGAAAAATGCCGCATATGAAAACATGATAAATGTTTGCATTTATAATATCTAGCTTGGGCTAAAATTGGTTTAATCCAAACTTATTTTATCCCCGATATGTATGTGCACCCTCCATCCAACCTTTGACTTTTCCATATTATAAATTGAGATTTGTGCCCATGATTTGACGTGATTTCATAAATTAAATATGGGATTAAATATTAATATAAATATAAAAATATTTATATTAATAATAAAAAAAACCTTTTTTCTATTTTCAAAGGACTTTGGGCATATGAGGCTTAACACATGATTTTGTGGATGGGATAAGGGTGATTAATAAAAGGCATATTTTTCATTTTCAATGGGAATATGAAAATAATTGTAAAAATGAATGAAGTTATGGAATTAAGGGATTTAGATAGGAATTAAGGCTAGGTATAGGCTTGGGATATTTGCCAATTTTTTACTCATGGAGTACATGACTATTTTTGATGATCAGTTGAGTGAAGGATTTAGGTGATGGGAGCTTGACGAAGTTGGTGAAAAAGTTTGAAAGTCTAAGTGGAAAAATAGCATAAGCACAAGACGCTTTGGGAAAAATTAATACAAATTAGCAGGTGATAACAGGTCCCACCAAGCTTGCCAAATGCCACATATATGAAAGGGAGGTCATACTTTTGCAAATGAATCTTCTCCATCTCCCAACCATTCAAAAACATGAGGGCATCAGTTCTATTCTCGTTCCTACTAATCCTCAAACCTGTCAACATTCCAGATGCCTGCACACCATCAAGGCCTCTCAAATGGCCACAGAACCATCAAAACTCCATACAAAATGCAGAGTTTGCTCAGAAATTCTCCGCATAAGGAACCCTCTGTGATCTCAACAGTAGTTCACTCTCTTGACAACCAAATTTTAGTTATAATAGATGCAAGTTGAGTGAGGGTTTAGTTATAACAGATGCAGGTTGGGAAAGGATCCAGTTCTCATTCCTTCACGTGCAACAACTACTACTCTAGGTTGATCATCACGTTCCTCATCAGATATCATCTTCAGGTTTTGGTTCTTATTCAGATGTTGGTTCTGGTTCTGGTTCCCTCTCGCCTACCACTTCACTAGAAGTTGAGGATAGTCCTCTTTCACATGATCCAAGGATCTACAATACGTGTAAATCATGCAAGGATTTAGGAAATCTCCCGATTGATTTCAATTATAAAAAATTATTGGTCCTCTTCCTCCTCGACCAAATCCTCCATGTCCTCGACCTTTGTCGATTCCTCCACGCCCACCCTGATTAAAGCCTCTTGGAGTGTTGTATTGTGGAAATCCTCCTTCTATAGTGGAATTTTCTTCTTGGATTATGTACGCGTCTAAAGTGCACTCTCTCATCGAGCCAAATGCACGAAAATCTTTTTCATCATGACCTATGGATTTGAAAAAATTAAAGAATAAATTTATGGGTGCACTTTGATACTTCTATAGTGAGGTACAAGCATTTAGATGATTTCCCCATGTCTTACATATCTCTCAATACCCTACTCCCCTAGCCAATGGGTTTGGTTCTCCTGTGGCCATATACTACATGATTGTCATACATTCTTCCTTCCAATGGCCTTATGTCTTACATGTTATACACCAAAAATGTTCATGATTTTCCTTTTCCTTCGTTATCTCTGATAATTGAATTCTCAGCACTGCTAGCTGTGATTATACTTCTACCATACATGATCCATCTACCACAGTTTCATCGCGATTTCCAATGCTTATGGATGCAATGTGACCTTCTAATGTGTTAACAGACAACAAATATGTGATAATAGACCTACAATAAACCATTATCGATGTTGTTCATCGTGAATCTGGAAATTTAATCGACCCATCACATCTTTAAATCTATATTCGTAATCCTACAATGTCTCATTCTTCACTTGCTTAATCTCTTTCAGCTCTGTAATAAATTGCGATTTAGATTTCGTCTTTCAGAATTCCTTCAACAACGCTTATCCAATCTCTGCCAAAGTTCTTAATTGTCCAAGCGATGTAGTTGTATGATACTTCATATATCATAGCAGTGCATAACCCATGAAATTCATGGCCAACTACGTGATCTCTGTTGCCTCGTCCTAGAAATTCTTCCCAGACCATATTGTGTCGCATAGAAACAAGTGTTTCTCAGGGTCCTCTGACCCCGCTCCATGAAACTCAAACATTCTTAGTGTATGATATATCCTTTCCATTGCACTCGATGTTTTATTTATTCTTGGTGACATTGACTAACTCTGATTCATTGCACTACTTCCACTATTACGACTATTGAACTAACTTCCTCCACTTACTACAATTCCTCTTGAACAAGTCTTGGTTCCTGCTTCAATTCTTAGTGACACACACGGGGTCATGGGTTCTATGTAGATTATGATTTGAGATGGACTTCCTTCCTCTACTAGACAATACTAGGGATCTCTTTATTTTCTTTTCTTTTCTCTGTACGGTGTGATATGAAGTACTGCGTAGGGGTCACTTTCTTTGAATTATATGTGATGCTCTTTCTTCCCAGCCACAGTCTCCCTCTTACTATATCTAAACCTTTTCCAAAAACACAATACTCCAATCTCTCCATCTAAGTCAATACCCTCTCTTGGTATCCTCGATCCATTTGGTGCTCATTCATCCTTTCCACTCTCAGAACGTCCTTCGATCATCCCCCAATTCCCCTATGTGCGCGAAGGCACCTAGCTGTTAGACTCCATATTCATGCCTTTCTTATCACATAATAACATCTTTATCCAAGTAGATAATGCACTCAAATATATTTCATGCAGACCCTTGAAAAATTCCCTCTCTGCGACACTATAAGATTGGGTACAATCTACTGCAGACTCTGTAATATAAACCCCCAATATACTGTTCAACCAAAAATATACTACACGAGAAACTATATTGCTTACTACATTCAACCGTCTGATCACTTCAGGGGTCCAATTTCTTGGAGCTTCAGCTCTATATCTCCCAACGTTCTCAACTAGTCTTTCTAACCACTCGGTCAAAAGTGTCGGGAATTCACTAAAGAAAATTTCATGCAGATCTGTGAAAACATACCTTTGTAGCCACTATTCATCGTTGAGCCAAGGGTTTCTATTCTTTTCTCTGGAATTATTTGATTTCTTCCCTATTTGGCCTCCAAAACATTCCCCTCAATTACAATTCTCAGTTCCGGAGAACGAACCATTTGTTGGCGTGTGGTGAGCAAACCTGAGGTTAATCATTCAAATACCAACAAAACCTTAAGACATCAACCCTTTTTGCATCACCTGCAAAGAAAGTGAATTCTCACCTGAGACATCTAGAGGGTCTGTAGGAACCAAAATTCTGCAATGATGAGGGGAAGCAAGGATTCTACATATCATTTACTCATGTGAACCATTTCCATTACTTAATAGTTACTTATTATGTGTCAGACCCTATGTGCGACATTCATCTACTCTATGTTCATTCAATTACCAATTACTTCATTGCGTGACATTGTAAAAACATATATGAATAATGCATCCAACATATTAAGCCTTTATCATCATTGCATCAAAACATTAAATATCATAAAATGCAAACATATCACAACACGCAGGTTTAATGTGGTTCACCCAACTTGGGATACGTCCACAATGGCTGGCTTCTTTTATTATTCATTGATAACTCTCTTACAACTGTGCACTTCTCTACAATATATGCAACAACACATTACCCAAACTTGCCTAGTCATTCTGTTGCAGTGCGAGCTTCACTCCTCAATCATACTTCATACTTATTCCTTCACTCAACTCCCTTATCCAAAAATTACTAAGAAATTCACACATGTCAAACCCCTTTACCCAAAAAACATTTACTTATTTGAACATGAAAATAGGGATAAGATCGTTACAAAAGTGGACAAAAAATTCCCAAAAAACCAACGATCTATAACCATTTTCCGCCTTTTGTGTGTTGCTTTGTTGCACATCCTTTTGTCACGTGCTTTGAATCCTTAAAGTCTTCTCAGTTGTGTGCTTTGGTCTTGTTGATGGGCGAAATTGATTTCTCGTCAATTGGAGGAGTGAATCTGGTCCGGGATTGACTAATTAACCCAAGTCGTTTGGATTAATTCATTCTAACGGGTTTAGCGGCTTCGTTGGCCGATCTAAGTCCTAAAGAAAGTGAAAAAAATAACTAAAGGAAATACAATAACTTAACAAATAATAATCATTGAAAAATATATATACATCTAATATATATCTACATTTTAACTAACTAATACTTATAAAATAATTCTGGTTATCATATGTACAATAGATACAAATAATGAGTTTTAATCTAAACTCATAGAAAATCCAACATTTAATGATTTTTCCATTGAAAGTAATAAAGAAAACTAAAACACTGTTTATTTTTGAGTTTATTTCCTTAGATATAAACACTCATGAAATCAAACATAAAACTGCCTAATTAAACAGAAAATGCTAGATAGTAGAAAATGTGTTATATAGAGAAAACTTTTATATTTAGAAAACTAGCGAAATTAAATAATAGGCTAACCTGTTATTCACATCCAATGTCTATTCAGTATTGAATTTTTAGCCACTTTGATCTGACGAAGTAAACCTGCTACAGATCTTGGGACTGCCCCTAATAAATGAGGAACGATAATGCTGGAGATTGAATTATAACAACAGAACATTGAATAGATACAATTACAGTGATCGTATGTTTTGCAAATTGCTACGACGAGATAAATATTCTGATAAGAATTTGCATGCAAACATTCAACATAAACTAGAGATGAATCTACTAATTCAAGTTGGATAGATAATCACTGTGTGTTTTATTCTAAAACAGGAAATATGGATAGCATGTATAAATTAAATGATATCAACTTGTAATAAACTATGTCGAAAAAAGAAATCATAATCTATTATCGAAATTGAAATTGAAATAGACATAACTTGAATGAAAACATCATACAAAAAAGATAAAGCTATGGCGTGCATCATATTCCATTCAAGTTCGTGATAAAGATGCCCATACTCTTGCCCCAGGCTGAGATGATCCCTTGTTTACAAAATAATATGTTTATATAGGTTTCAGGAAACATAATTGTTTCATGTTGATAAGATCAAATTTGTTTCAAAAATATGGGGGACGCAACCATCCTGATTTCATTGAATATCAAAAACTACCAACAGTCTAATCTATTTACTCAAAAATACAAAGTTGATATGGCTAGGATATCTCAAAAAGTGCCTCATATCTCCTTGGAAATCATGGGCTCCTTAATCATCCTGAACAAATGAAAATGAGAAGATTTCAGATATGTTTCAGTTATCAAATCAAACAATTCAAATTTTTCTAACTGGCTACAGAATCTGTAGCTAGTTATAATAGCCAATGCAATCATATTTTATTAAATAAACAAAACAAACTAATCTTAATAAGAAAAATAGTTTATTCAATCAAATTGAATATGCTAACTTAAGAGTGACAAAATCATGCTAAAAATTAAACATATCACACCTCAAATCATGAAATCAAATCGAATCATGATGGTTGTAGTTGCTTCTACATTTTTTTAAATATCACATGTCCTGTAGATGTATAACTTGCTGACAAACTGGTTGAATATCCTTCGGATTGATCAAGGGTTCACAGTAGAAGGCTGATACACATGGTTGGACGGGTGAGAGGGGTGTTGTGGGATGCTAAGGCACGGGCCTGGAGAGGTAACAAACGTTTCAACACTTGCAAACCGACCAAAATGATCACCTCAACCACCACGAAAATCTGAGATTTGACCTCTAAAGGATGAGATATATCTCTAGAATGATACAATTTCTGGGGAAAACACCCTCAATGAAGGTAAAAAGACTCATTTTGGTTCTGGGTTTTCAAGGGTTTGATCTAATTCAAAACCATTTTCTCAGAATAGCTCTCATAAAAACGTGTCTCTGGCAGGCAATTACGAGGTTAACTTAGGAACTCTTCAGTTACTTCCAATTGCACATCATCGATTTTTTCCCTATAGCCATCAAAGGTTAAGGAAAACTCTTGGGCGAACTGAAGATTAAAACCCTTAAACTTTTCGATGAAAATATGCCAACTGTTCCTTTCCAAAGTTTCCCTAGCATTATCATATGAGAGCAGGGTTTGGACGTCATTCGGTTCGACCCTTACCACTGGATCCATGTTGAACAGATGGATGATCAACACAAAACACACAGGTAGGGTTTTCAAAAATGCAACAGATCCATAGCCCTGAGCCTTATCAATACAAGCTGTGATGATTCAAACAGTGGGAAAAGTGTTAATCACAACTCGTGTGAGAAAATTCATGAAGCCCGAGACCATGCTAATGAGTAATGGCATGTTGTACATCGTATGCCACCTTATCATTGGGTACATGCTAGGACCAGAGTATTTGAAAACATAGTGTGTGCATCCAAGTTTGATTGCAAAGATAGGTGAGTTTGCAAAATCGAATAGTCAAATGTTTCATGAAAGAAATATGATTGAAAATCAAGCTAAAATCAATACAAAAAATTGAAAATCAAATGGTGGGGATATTTTGTTCATGCAACCAATGCTTTCTCTTGGGCATGCTTAGAATCAAAAGGATCACAAAAAAGGAGAGAAACATGCTCATAGAAAAAAAATCACAATTCTATAATAAACCATATGAGCAGTTTCCCTTTAATGAAATTTCGAAAATATAATGGCAATCTCAGCTGCAAGTTTTCATGTTTGCAGTCATGAAAACAAAATTTGAAAAGATGATAGGTAAAAATCAATGATTTACTACTGTCGTTTAGTGACATGCTCATGATGAGTAATAAAATTTCATAGACCCTGTGTAGGCAGCTTATAAAAAATCATAATTATATAATTGTTGCCAACAATGGAAACACGCTGGGAGAAGCAGTTATCTCTATCACATGAACGAGTTTAGGTTAGAGAAATATGAAAGACTTCAAATCGAAGAACAACTGCAAGGTTATTTGAACATCTTTTAAAAAAAACAAGACACTGCCTAGTTTTAGATACCTTTCGTTTAAAAGAATGAAACGTGGTGACAAACTTGGCAAAAGAAATACACGACGTTTAAGTTAATGTCTCCAATACTGTTGATAGGGCCACTACTGCTAGCATGCATTCATAGCCTCGACAGGGATTTCAATTAACCCACTCTGATGTCTGTATCCTGTCAAGAAATTTCAGATCAGAATGAAGGATGCTTAGGGCCAACACAAGATTTATACCTGAGAATTTTATTTTACCTGACATCACTTCGCTATCAGCGGGCCTGTTCAGTACCCCGACGAAGTTATCTTGGCATCATGCATGCATTTACCCACTGCCAACAGACCTGTTCAGTGTCCCGGTGGGTTTACAAGCACTTCCCATAGCTCTCTGAGAATTTATTCACATTCTGATATAGTTTTAAAGATATTCAATAGAGCGGGGTGACGCTGAAAATTCTAGTTTTTTAACTTAATATTTCCACAGGCCTTTAAATTTTTCTACCAAACCTTCATCAAGATCTAAAAAATAGTTCATTGATAGAACTAATTTTCAAGGACAGGGAGACGTCGTTGAGTTGCTTTCTTAAAGAGCAGGGAAAGTGTAAAGAGACCTTTTAAATATATTTGTGAATACTTTCAAGTGCATATTGAAACCGAGGAATCGACTTTCAGACAAAAGACACCTTCAACTAGCCTACAATTTCATAGAAGGACAACAATAGATGTTCTGACAACCTTTGACAGCTATTTTTGAGATGAAGCATTGTGTTTCTCTTTGTTTGAGCTAGACTGTAATACAAGGATGTTCAACTCAAAAGGACCAATGAACTAAAATGAAAACAAAACAAAACAGCAAAGAAAAAATGGAAAGCAAAGAAATCCAAAAAAAACAAAATATGTACAGAAGGTGTATCTCACAACATTATGAAAAAATCCCTTGGGAGACTGAAAGAAAATAGAAAAAATCTTTTTTGATGTGAAAGCAGTCCTACTTGTGGTACCTTGGGTCAGGGTTGAATTTACGATTCAGATCTCTTTATTCTCCAATTAATATTTTCATGAAGATACTGTGTTTTTTGAAAACAAATGTTCAACGAAAAGCAAAGAGAAAAGGATCAAGCAAACTTCCCTGACAACAATCGTATTATGGTTCTCGTGGTGCGCCCACTTGCATTCATGACTACATTATTTCAAAGAGAAATAGTGAGGAATAAAACTGAAAGAAACCTATTCCTAACCCTACCCTAACTACTAAACAAAACATAGTACTGCGTGAAGTCATGCTTCCAATGTAGCCATCGGAGTAACTCCAATCCTGCAATGGAAACAAAATCAAACATTACTAATAAGAATGGTAATATATCAAAAAATGACAGAAACATATCACACTTACCTTCATAATCATCATCTAAAAACAAAGTAAGCATGATCTTACCATTCCCTTAAATATTCTTGTTGTACGAATCCTCCAGCCATTGTGCAATCTTGTCATGATAAGGGTCATAATGACTTGGGCGAGTGTAAGTAAGTTTAAAAAAATTGTCAAGATTACGAGGAAATGAAATAACCATCAGCCAAGGCTGAAATGCCACATCCTCCTAACAATTCTCTAAGTGTTCATTAATT